>JACAXG010000383.1:102463-164664 GCA_018881555.1 Amblyornis subalaris
GTTCCCTTCTCTTCTGTGGCAGTCTGTGTAGACACGGTCGCTGTTGGTTTGCTTTTGGTTCCTTTCTCTTCTGTGGCAGTCTGTGTAGACATGGTGTCTGTTGTTCTGCTGCTTTCCTTCTGAGAATGATGTGTCATACCAAGCGTTTTGACTCTAAGCATGGTATACACGGTACAGACCGTGCAGAGAAGACAAAGCAGAACCAACAACAAATTTATGCCATCCTTGACATCCAGAGTGAACTCAATTTTTTCAAAAGCTGCTGTGCCTGGCCTGAAAGACTGGAAGAAACCACTCTCTACTCTTCCTACCAGGGGCTGAGTGTGATTGTTGAAGAGGTCCCAGATGTAGCACCTTAGACTAGGACAAGCAAACAAAACTGAGTACATATTCTGAATGATGTTCATTGTCTCAGAGGCTACCATGCGATAGACATAATAGACCAATAAAGCAATTCTTATACCATACCCTGGTCTATACAGGAGCATTGCAACCGGCAGGTAGTTCCCTATGTGTGGAAAAATGTATAGACCCAGGTACAAAATCCAAGTGAGTATCATGGTGACTAAGTTGTTTCTGTAATGCAAAATTGTAATTCTGACTTTACTCTCATGCCCCACGTTGGGCGCCAAATTATGTGCTGGTTTGGCTGTAAACCAGCAGGGGAAGTTAACCCCACACCAGCTTAGTTTGTACCCGTGTGAAACTATGAAACTGTAGAAGTTAGAGCATAAACAACAGAAAGATAAAACTGCACCTGGACTAGGGAGTTGTTCTTAGCTGGTGTGTGTTTTAACAATAGGCAATCAGTAGTTCTGTAAACAGGCCTGGAATAGATGACCAATAGTGTTATATTATTGTTAAGCTGCAGCCAATTAACTTGCGACATGTACGCTGGAAAATAGTATAAAAAGGCCTTCTGATTTATTAAATAAATTCTTCTTTCCACCATACCTACTACCTGCTTGTGTGTATATTTCGTGGCGTTTCGGACTCTACAGCGACATCTAGGTGACCACCCGAAGTGGACCGTATCTGCCTGCGAGCCGCGCGGAGAGCGGCCCGAACCCATGCCGAATATAGAGGCGATATCCGCGGAGACGGAATTTATCCCAGCGCAATGGGAGCGGCAGGAGCAGCCGCCAGTCTCGACGAAGACAAGAGCAGCGAGGACAGCTGCCAGTCCGGACTACGTTGCAAACCCCTGAAGTGAGTGCAGCTGGGGACAAAATGGGTTCACAGGTCTCACATGAAGAGAAAGCTATATTAAACATTTGGACCTTAACGTTAGGCAAAAGAAACATATGACACATTCCTTAAAAGCTCTTTTATTATGGTGCAAAAGCCATGGTTTAGAGGCTACGCCAGAAAATGCATTTTCTGTGAAAACTTGGGAGAAAGTTGGACAGCTTCTGCTAGAGGAAGGTTCCCTACGTAACGAGACAGCTATATCATTAATGCCAACGTGGAAAATATTGCTAGATACTTTGAAACGGGTAGTGAAGGAGCGAGCCGGGACCTCACCCGCCCCTGAGGACAAAGGGGAACCAGGCGCGGCAGGAGGGGAAACAGCAGGGACAAATGGCGCTACGCCGGGACAGATAGCTAGTGCCAGCGACCAGACGCGTGAAGGGGTGTCGGTTGAGCCTGTTCCGCACAGTTCGGGAAAGGCAGACTCTTCAAAAACAGAAACCCAAGCGGGCGCGTTATCGGGGACGCAACGCAGCGAGAGCTTGGGTCCCGCCTCGGCGCCCCCCCTTCCCCCGCCACGAGACGTCGCGCCGCCCCCTGAGACCGAGGTTCGGAGCGCAGCGCGTGTTGAGTCCAGCGCGGGCCGCGGCTCCGCGCCACCGGATGGGCTGCGCACGCTCCGGTGCCCGGGGGTGGCTGCGGGGAAGAACAAAAGCGGCTTGCGTTAAGCGCACCTCCTATCTCCGGCGTTCCGGTGCCGTGGGCGATGGCACCGCCTGTTAGCTTTTCGAGCGGGCTCGTATCTGGTCGGTACTCCGATAACACATTCTCGACTCGCTTTCCCGTCGGTCCCTCTCTTGCTGCGCTTCCGGGTTCCGCTGCGTCATCGCGGTACCCTGATACATAGGCGCTTGCCTATTCGCCAAGCGAGCATACGTCACTGCGACAGAACGCGGAAGAGCCCGTGCCCGCGCGGGCGCCAACGTCATTGCAGTGCGCCGGCGCATGTCTATCTGCCAAACCCGGAAGAGTCGGTGGCTGCACGCGAGTCCGACGGATTGGCCCCGGGCGGACGCGGGCCAGTACCGGCGCCGGCCAGGGATGATTTAGCTACTGCGCGGTCCCAGTGCGGCAGCGACTCCGCTGCCGGCACTGCCCTCCCGCGCGGTTCCGACCCCGTGCTCGAGCCGCTCGGGCGCAGCGCCAACCCCGCTGCCAGCACTGCCTTCCCGCGCGGTCTCGATTCTGCGATCGCGCGATTCCAGCGCAGTGCCGGCGCTGCTGCTGGCCCTGCCCCTGCGCGCGGCTCCGACGCCACGGCGTCTGTGTATAATCCCGATCCAGACGCAGTTTACTTCGGTCCTGCGCTCCCTCCGCTGCCGGAGCCCGTACGAGAAGGAAAAAAGCGGCTGAAAGAGCTACCATTCATTATTGACTTGGCAGATCCAAGCGCAGGCGGGCCCTCTTCCTGGCCGCCTTATAATGCTCCGGAGGACGTGCTTGTAATGCAGCCTGTTTCTCTAACAGTTTCTGCATATGACCCTCTTAGCTTTTGGAAACGTGTCAAGGCTGCTGCAGTAGAAAACGGAGATCTCGACATGGCAGCTATGATCCCGTATCCTTTAAAGTCCTATGAGATTGACATGCCATTAGATTCTAGGGGAGCAGTCCAGGCATTCCCTGTGATTAGGGGAGGTGGACAGGCTCCAGATTAGTATGCACCTTTTAGATGGCGAGTGCTTTCAGACTTGCGTAAGATAGCTGCAAAGCATGGCTTAGGGTCTAGTGAAGTTACCAAAATGCTTGGTTTTCTCACCTGTGAGATGACACCGTTTGATATGAAGCAGATTGCAAAATTGCTTTGTTCCCACATTCAGTATGTTATGTTTGAATCCATCTGGAGACGGCTTGCTGAGGAAAGGGCTTTAGCCAACCTCGAGCTGCTGCAGGACGACCCTAGGTTTGGGGCAGGCTTACCTCAGCTGATGGGACTGCCTCCCGTGGCAGAACCACAGCTACAGGCACGTCTGCATCCTCTTATCATAGCTCAGGCTAGAGACATGGTTTTACAGGCGATGCTGCCTGTTGCCAACTTGTCAGCACCCTCACAGAGATATGCCACAGTAAAGTAGGGAGCTAGAGCCCTATATGCAATTTATTGACCGGTTAGAAGAAGCATTAGAAAAGCAGGTTACAAATCCTCAGATTTGTTGATGTTGTTGATCAGTTGATGTTGTAATTAGCTAGAGTTAATGCGAATGAAGATTGCAGAAGAGCCATACAAATGTTACCAAAACCAAATCCTACTATGGAAGAAATGGTAGATGCCTGTGCTAAAATAGGAACTGAGTCCTTTAAAATGGCATTACTGGCAGATTCCCTTGCAGCTGCAGCCAGAGTAAACACTCATTGCTATGGCTGTGGGCAGCAAGGCCATATGAAAGTGAATTGTTCACATAGAAATCAATCAAATGGCCTGTCAAAAAATGTGAGAGGAATAGCTAAGGCAGAAATTTGTGGTAGATGTGGAAAATCAGGGCATGATGCAAACAATTGTAAATCTAGATTTCATGTGAATGGACATTCTCTCATATACCAGGGAAACAGGAGGAGGAGTGCGAAGGGGAAGTGTGCTCGGACACAAGTCCTTCCTCGGCCAGCACTTCTGGTACAAGCTTATGCGACCAACTCACTGGAAAAACAGGAGGATCGACTGGCCTGGATGTTTCCACCTCCAGAACAGTAACCTTAAATTCACCACAAGTGCATAAGGTCCCCCTAGAGGCATATGGGCCTATAGGGCAAGGGCTAAGTGCATTGTTAATAGGGAGATCAAGTGCAACATTGCAAGGTATTTTTGTGCATCCAGGAGTTGTGGATGACGACTATACAGGACAAATTCACGCTATGGTACCAACACCTACCCCTCCTCTTACTATACCATCCCAGACTTGTATTGCTCAACTTGTACCTTTTAAGTCTTGTGTCCCAAAAACAGACTCCAGACTATGAGGGGATCAAGGCTTTGGATCCACAGGACCACCTCAAGTGCATTGGGCTCAACACATATCGGACCACAGACCTCAAATGGTTTGTACTGTGACAATGCAAGGTATGACTCCATCACACATAACACTCAAGGGACTGATAGACACAGGAGCTGATGTCACTATTATCTCAGCTACTGCGTGGCCGCCCTCTTGGCCTGCAGCGCCAGTGGGAACTGCCGTTGCTGGCCTTGGTGGCGCTACACAAAGCTACCTGAGCAGCCATCCTGTGTCAATAGAAAACACAGAGGGGCAAACGGCTACTGTCCGTCCTTACATCACCGTGGCACCTCTCAATTTATGGGGACGAGATGTCCTGGCAGCTTGGGGGGTGACTGTGGGGACAAATTTTTGATTGGGGCCACTGTGAAGAAGGACGCAAAGTACCCTACCTTACCTTTACACTGGCTTACAGAACAACCTATCTGGGTTGAGCAGTGGCCCCTGTCAAAAGAAAAGTTAGCTGCCCTTCATGAATTGGTCCAGGAACAGTTACAGCAAGGACACATTGAACCTTCTACTAGCCCTTGGAATACACCAGTGTTCGTGATCAAAAAGAAGTCAGGAAAATGGAGGTTACTCCATGACTTACATCCAATTAATGCCGTTATAAAGAGCATGAGTGCTTTGCAACCAGGAATGCCATCTCCCACGATGCTACCTGCTGAATGGGACATTGATTGTTGATCTAAAAGATTGCTTTTTTACCATTCCACTGCACTCAAAAGATATTCCAAAATTTGCCTTTACAGTGCCATCTGTCAATTGTGCTGAACCTGTTAAGCGATATCAATGGAAGGTGTTGCCACAAGGTATGAAAAATAGCCCAACAATCTGCCAATGGTACGTAGCCCAAGCTTTATCAACAATTCGGAAACAGTTTCCTGGAACTTATTGCTATCATTATATGGATGATATACTGGTAGCAACTCCCACAAAACAAGACCTGTCTCAAATTGAACCATATTTACTTAAAGCACTGCAAGATTATGGCTTGCAGGTTGCTCCAGAGAAAGTACAGCGACAACCTCCATGGAAGTACTTGGGAGTAAAAGTACTTGATCGAACAATACAGCCACAGAATGTTCAATTTGAAAAATCAATTCGAACCTTGAATGATGCACAGAAACTTCTGGGCGCCATAAATTGGTTACGACCATACCTAGGTCTAACCACTGCGCAATTATCCCCACTATTCAATATTCTCAAAGGTGACCCAGATTTGGCCTCGCCAAGGAAATTGGCCCCTGAGGCAGAACAAGCATTGAAACAAGTGGGGTGGACTATTACAAATTGTCAGGTTTACCGAGTGGACCTGACTGTTGATATCATTGTGTTTCTTGTCATTCCAGACTCTCATCCTACAGGTATTATTGGACAATGGAATGAGCAATGGTCTGATCCTTTGCACATTCTGGAATAGATCTTTTTGCCTCATAGACCTAAGAAAACAGCACCTACACTGTTTGAACTACTTGCTCAATTAATTATCAAATGTCGACAGAGGTGCCTACAATTGATGGCTAAAGATCCTGCTAAAATTATACTTCCTGTTCAACAAGAATATTTTGAATGGTCCCTTGCAAACAGTGCTCCTCTGCAGAGTGCGCTGCAAAACTTTATGGGACAGATTTTTTATCATCTGCCCAGCCACAAATTGCTGCCGATGGCAAAGTCCACCAGTTTGTCTCTACGGCCTAAAAGCAGCCGTGTACCTGTGCAAGGACTTACCATCTTTACTGATGGATCAGGAAAAATGGGGAGAGCCATTGTCACCTGGAAAGATGAGTCTGGATGGCAGATGCTGAAAGGCCATGAGTCAGGCTCTGCTCAGCTTATTGAGTTAAAGGCTGTAGCCATGGCATTTCAGCACTTTTCTGATGTACCTTTGAATCTTGTTACAGATTCTGCTTATGTTGCAGATATTACACAGCGTCTTGACTGTTCGCTTTTAAAGGAAGTTAATAATGCTTCTCTTTTTTCACTGCTGAAAACCTTATGGTGTGCAATTCAGAACCACACCCATCCTTATTACATTCTGCACATAAAGAAGCCACACCAATTTGCCAGGATTTATAGCAGAAGGAAATGCCAGAGCTGACAGACTAGCTAACCCTGCATGGGTGGCACCTCAACCTGACAAATTAGCGCAAGCCAAAGCCTCACATGATTTTTTCCACCAAAGCGCACTTACTTTTCAAAAGCAATTTTCACTGACACCTACAGAGGCTCGTGACATTGTTAGTTCTTGCTCTGATTGTCAGGGATTTGCTACACCTTTACTGGCAGGTGTTAACCCTAGAGGTTTACAAGCTTTGCAAATTTGGCAAACAGATATTACCAATATTGCCGAATTTGGCCATTGTAAATATGTGCATGTCTCTATTGACACCTTTTCTTCCGCTATGTGGGCTACTGCACATACAGGAGAAACAAGTCGTGATGCTATTGCTCATTGGCGATTAGCCTTTGCTGTTCTAGGTGTACCCTCTACTGTGAAGACGGACAATGCTCCTGCATACGTCTCTCAGAAAACACGACGGTTTTTACAACTTTGGGGTGTGACACACAAATTTGGTATCCCGCATTCTCCCACTGGTCAAGCTATTATCAAACGTGCTCATGGTTATTTGAAGCATGTTTTAGAAAAACAAAAAGGGGGAATGTGTGGAGAAACCCTGCAAAGTCGTCTGGCAAAAGCTTTATATACAATTAATCATTTAACAGTACCACCAGATTCTAATAATCCTGTACTTTTGAATCATTTTTTCTCGTTGCAGTCTGCGAGCGAGACACACCTGCCCCGAGCGAAAGTATGGGTACGAGATTTAATCACTAATAAGTGGGAAGGCCCGTGGGACCTTGTCACTTGGGGGCGTGAGTATGCTTGTGTTTCCACAGATACCGGCGTCTGGTGGGTACCTGCGAGGTGTGTTCGCCCTGATTTGCGACATCAGCGACATCAAAACCGTCATGAAACCAACAGGCAAACTCCGGAAGATGACAATGATGCAGATCATCTGTCTGATAATTCTGCTGTGGATTAGAGCTGACCAAGGACTCGCTGAGCAAGAATTCGCCTTACTACCCCCGATGCCAAAAGGGAACATGTGGGTAACCCTTGCCCATGCCTTGAACCAATCATCCTTGTGCCTGTCTCTTGCAACACCAGAATTGCCTTTTCATACATGTTTAGTTGGGGTACCAATTAAACCTTCTTTAATAGTTCAGGAAGTCCATGACCGTTATCCAACGGCTGTTTGTAGCAGTACCATACAAAAGTGCTTTTATAACATTGAAGTGTGGTGTTCTGCGCTTCCTGTCACCCTTGAGCCACAGGAAATAGATATCCTGGGGCTGATAAGGGCGTCAGCATGTATTTTCTTTAATTTTACACGATTTTGGTGCTGGGAAGATCCAAATTGTCCCAGTGCTCAAGACGTATCACCCATAAATCCTATATTTCATAATACTTCCGCTTGGTGTAATTGGACAGTTCCAGATCAAAAAGGTATTTCATACTACCAAGCTGCCTCAGATCACTCTCCACGCAAATTACCTCGAGGAGTATTCCTCATTTGTGGAGATCGCACTTGGCCTGCATTGCCTTCACGCACGGTTGGCGGTCCATGTACTATCGGCCATCTGACCACACTTACGCCAAGCATAACTACGCTTTTAAATCACACACATGCAATTTGTAACAAACGGTCCATAGATATGTATAAAAAGGGCTGTGATGATACTTTAGATTTTTGAAAAATAGAAGCACGAATTTTATCTTCTATGTTCATAGCAGGTGTAGCAGCTGGAAAAGCCTTGACACTAGTAGACAAATTAGGCTGCTGGCTCGCCAAGCCGACTAATGCTACTTCACTTGCTTTGTCAGGATTAATGACTGATGTTAAGTCTATTAGACATGCTACTTTGCAAAACCGAGCGGCCGTTGACTTCCTGTTGTTAGCATATGGACATGATTGTGAAGATTTTGAGGGTATGTGCTACATGAATCTTTCTGACCACTCCAAATCAGTGTTCGCTAGTATCAAAGAATTACAATTGGGTGTTCAAAAATTGAAGGAAGAGGATATTTCAGACTGGGTTAATGTCCTGTTTGGCAACTGGCAAATTGCTAAATCGGTCAAAGATCTTATAAAAACGGGATGTATAATTGTAATTGTTATCCTCTTTGTGTTATTCCTGGTGCCATGTTTACTGCCTTTTCTGCGAAGGGCCCTGGAGAAGACTATAAAACCTACATTTTTGGTTGAAAGACAAAAAGGAGGAACTGTTGAGGAAGATGACCTGTCAATCAGTCTTCTGGACACGGATGTAGATGCAATTCCTGTATATCCCTAAGAAGTTAGTTAGGCCTGTGAGAAACTTGGTCTGTACTCGTGAGAAGCTTAGTTTGTACCCGTGTGAATCTATGAAACTGTAGAAGTTAGAGCATAAACAACAGAAAGATAAAACTGCACCTGGACTAGGGAGTTGTTCTTAGCTGGTGTGTGTTTTAACAATAGGCAATCAGTAGTTCTGTAAACAGGCCTGGAATAGATGACCAATAGTGTTATATTATTGTTAAGCTGCAGCCAATTAACTTGCGACATGTACGCTGGAAAATAGTATAAAAAGGCTTTCTGATTTATTAAATAAATTCTTCTTTCCGCCATACCTACTACCTGCTTGTGTGTATATTTCGTGGCGTTTCGGACTCTACAGCAACAATATATGAACTAAGTAAGTTTGAATATGATACTAAATTGTGAGGAGCTGTTGACTCCCTTGAAGGCAGAGAGGCCCTGCAGAGAGACCTTGACAAATCAAAGAGCTGGGCAATCACCAACTGTATGAAGTTTAACAAAGACAAGTGCCAGATTCTGCACCTGGGATGGGGCAACCCTGGATGTACATACAGACTGGGGAATGAGACACTGAAGAGCAGCACCATGGAAAGGGACCTAGGGGTCCTGGTCAATGGCAAAATGAATATGAGTCAACAGTGTGCCCTGGCAGCTAGGAGGGCCAACCATGTCCTGCGGTGCATCAAGCACAGCACCACCAGCCAGTCAAGGGAGGTGATTGTCCTGCTCTACTCTGCATTGGTGTGGCCTCACCTCGAGTGTTGTGTGCAGTTTTGGTCACAACATAAAAATGTTCTAAAGCTATTAGAGAGTGTCCAAAGGAGAGCTACAAAGATGGTGAAGGGTCTAGAGGGGAAGCCATATGAGTAGCAGCTGAGATCACTTGGCTTGTTCATCCTGGAGGTGACTGAGGGGACACCTCAGAGAAGTCTAAAACTTGCTCACGTGGGGAAGTGGAGGGGCAGACACTGATGTCTTCTCTCTGATGACCAGTGACAGGACCTGAGGAAATGGCATGAAGCTGTCTCAGGGGAGGTTTAGGGTCAGTATTAAGAAAAGGTTCTTTACCCAGACAGTAGTTGGGCATTGGAACAGGCTCCCCAGGAAAGTGGTCACAGAACGAAGCCTGACAGAGTTCAAGAAGTGTTTGGACAACACACTTGTCTTGGAGATTGTTATCCCATATTCAGGTTGTGCCCAAAATTGTTATTGTTTCTCTTTCTTCCCCCTCCCCCTTCATGGCTTGGGGGTACTGTGATGCTTGTGAGCCTGCCCAGGATCCTGGTGGGGATGGGGCCAGGAGTCGGTCTCTCCCGGTTTGGGATCGGAGCAGAGCAGCTGCATGTGCAGAGATGTGTGTGTATCATGCTGGGTGTCCTAGGGTGACTTTGTGCTATATATCCCAATCGCCTGCTTAATGAAAAAATATTAACTCTGCCTTTAAGCTGGCTCAAGAAGCCAGGCACTTGTTTTGGTTTTCTTCGAAGGTGTTTACATTCTTGGTTCTTATCACTAGCTATGTTGTGGTTCTCAGGAGAGAACTCTGCAGTTGCCTTCTCTACAGCTGAAGGCAAAGGGACACTTTTTTTTTACTTTTACTTTTTCTCTGTGAGCTTTCGCCCTGCTTTTGCTCAGCTGGAGGATATCGGAGGGAGTTGAAACTTGCTTTTGGCTTTTTCCCTCCTCTGCCTGAGGCATGAAGAGAGGACAGTTTTTTCTGGGATTGTTTTTGTTTTTCTCCTTCTTCCTTTGGAACTTTACAACAGACTACTGAACTCTGGGGCCTACCCCACCCTGAGCCCGGGAAGGCCGGCACCAGCCAAGACCCTGAGGGAGACAGAGCAGAAACTACACCCAGGAAACAAAGGACTCTGAATTCATCCAGGTTGTCTTCATCACGAGAGGTTTATTATCTAACATTATTCATTTTTTATTTTCCTTTTCCCTTCCCCTGATGCCTGTGTGCACCCTCCCCCCCCCCCAGCAGCTGGCTTTTTTTAAATAAACAGGTTTTTTTCACTTTGCTCCAAGAAATTCTTATTGGGGGGGAAGGGAGTTTTGGGACCCTATCTTTGGCAGAGGAGGCTCTTTGAGTCTTCCTCCTAAGTTTGTTCAAACTGTGACGCCGGGGTACTGCTACATTGTGACTTAGCAGTCTCTTAGCTGAGGGTGGGTCAGTCTGTGCCCAGTTGGGAACAGAGAACAGTCGGCGCTTTGTTGGGAGCAGTCGGCTCCTCTGCTACACTGTAGCTCGGCTCACTGGCTTGGGTCCGCCCCCTTCATTTTTGTTTTCTGCTGCCATGGCTGCTCCTATGCTGAGATCCGAGACCAGGGCTGCCTCCCGCGGTGCTCTTGCCTGTCGCGTGTTGTTGCGGCTTCTCCTATGCTGAGATCCAGGATTGGGGCTGCTCCCCACCGGCCCCCTGCCCTGCTGCGTGTTGCTGTGGCTACACCTAGGCTGAGATCCGGGACCGGGGCTGCTCCCAGCCAAGCTCCTGCCTGCTGTGTGTTGCAACGGCTACCCCTGTGTGTTGGGCTCTTAGACTACAATCTGCTGCGGTTTGTGCACAATGGAAGCCGTCTCCCCTCCTTCCCCCCTGCCCAAGCCGCCATTTGCCACGTGGAGGGGTTGCTGCACTCACACCACAGCACTCCCTGCAGCCATGGGGGAACCATCGCACATGCCCTGCCTCACCTGGGCCCGCCAGCGCCCCCTGCTGTCTTCAAGAGCATCACTGCAGCCATCGCCTCGTGGGGAACAAAAAGCGCCCCCTGCCAGTTGTAGTTATAACTACACCAAAAAGGGACATTGTTCAAGAGGCAAGAAAAAGGCTGCTATTGGGTTTTCTGTTTCCTTGTTGTTGCTGTTTGTCTGTCTTGTTTTATATATATACATCCTAGTAAAGAACTGTTATTCCTTTTCCCATATCTTTGCCTGAAAGCCCTGTAATTTCAAGTGCATAATAATTTGGAGGGAGGGGGTCATCCTTTCTATTCCAGGAAGGTTCCTGCCTTCCTTGACAGACACCTGTCTCTTATATCAGGACAGGTCTCAAGCACACGGTGTGATTTTTGGGGTGTCCTGTGCAGGGTCAGGAGTTGGACTTTGATGATCCTTGTGGGTCTCTTTCATCTCAGGATATTCTGTGATTCTATGATTCTATTCTAGGATTTTGTATTCTGCAGATTCATGCGTAAGGGGCTAGACAGAAAAGCAAAACTCCTGGAGACAAAGGAAGGACACAGGAGGTGGAGGCCCCTTTGAATCCTTGAACAATGTCATAAATTAGGCAACTGGAACCACAACAGGCAAGATAACAGCCAGGTGTTCCGTGAGATATGCCATGAAATATGTGGTAAAGGGATTTACATGAGATATGCCATGAGATATGCGGCTAAAGGAATTGCCATGAGATATGTGAATGGTGTGCTGCAGAGGTGATAAGTCATCAGGTGGAGGAATGACCCTTATTGCTGCAAGCAGACAGGAATGCCTCTTTGGTAAGATTTGCACTTCCAACTTTTTTGGAGTATACCCAGGACTTCAGGACAACAGACCTCCACTAGCTGGCCCAATTCTGGATTCAGGACCAGTGATCTCTCTTTTCTCTCTTCTCCGTGTAGTGGCTTGATGCTGGCTGGATGCCAGGCACCCACCAAAGCTGTTTTCTCACTCCCCTCTGCAGCTGGACAAGGGAGAGAAAATATAACGAAGGGTTCAGGAGTTAAGAGGAGAGATCACTCACCAAATACCATCACAGGCAAAACAGGCTAGAATTAGAGATATTAATTGAATTTATTGCTAATAAAATCAGAGCAGGATAATGAGAAGCAAAATAAAACCTTAAAAACACCTTCCTCCTTCCCATCCCTATTTCCTGAGCTCTACCTCCTTCCCCAGCAGCACAGGGACAAAGTGAATGGGGATTATGGTCAGTTCATCACGTGTTTCTGCCACTGCTCAGGGAGAAGAGTCCTTCCCCTGCTCCAGTGTGGGGTCCCTCCAATCAGAGACAGTCCTCCATGAACTTCTCCAACGTGAGTCCATCCCATGGGCAACAGTCCTCCCCACACTGCTACAGTGTGGGTCACTCTTCCACGGGGTGCAGTCCTTCAAGGACAGGCTGCTTCAGCGGGGGCTCCTCTCTCCATGGGCTTCCCAGAGATTCACAGCCTCCTGTCAGGCATCCACCTGCTCCAGTGTGGGTCTCCTCCACGGGCTGCAGGTGTATCTGTGCATCCCCGTGGACCTCCATGGGCTGCAGGGGGACAGCCTGCTTCACAACAGTCTTGACCACGGGCTGCAGCTGTGCCTGGATCACCTCGTCCCCCTCGTTCTTCACTGACCTTGCTGTCTGCATAGTTTTTCCTCTCACATGTTCTCACTGCTCTTCTCTGGCCGCAATTACAACTGAGCAATAACTTTTTTTCCTTTGTCTTAAATATGTTATCACAGAGGCATTACCACCATTTCTAATTGGCCCAGCCTTGACCAGCAGCACATCTGTCTTTAGAACTGCCAGAGATTGGCTCTGCTTGACATGGAGGAAGCTTCTAGCATCTTCTCACAGAAGCCACCCCTGTAGTCCCCCCACTACCAAACCCTAGCCTTGCAAACCCAATACACTCTCCTTTTCCCTTTTTTCCCTTATCCTCTTTTTGGTGGGTTGACCCTGGCTGGTTGTCAGGTGCTCACCAAAGCTACTCTATCACTTCCCTCCTCAACTGAACAGGGGAGAAAAAATTTAATAAAAAAACAGGTGTCCAGTATACTGCAATAAAGAATGCCTGCTTTCTAATACTTCAAATTGTGTTAGAAAGTTTGTACTCTAGCTGATTTCGGTATCATTGCTGGCACTCCAGACGAGACCTTCTGCCTCATCTCCCATGGATCCGAGGGATCTCTCAGATCTTCATGCTGGCACGGAGAATTCTCGGAGAAAGACCACAGATCCCTGGACTCAGGTAAGATCCCATTTCTTAAAGGCATTCTTTTGGGTTTGTATCCTACCCAAATAAGACACGAGAATCATCCTATGCATTGGGTGGCTTATTTTGGTATTTTGGAACTTGGTTTTTTTGAAATGGAATAATATATTCTGTTGTGACTATGGGTTTGGGTCAATCTAAAGGGACCAAAAGGGATGGTATTTTGAAGAAATCACCACTTGGACGTTGTCTCAGTTTTGAGACAAATTTAAGAGAGGACTCTCTGGATCGAGTCCTTCTTTCCAAAAGGGTCCAAAAATCTCTTTCCACCAATAGGGAGCTGTGGATGCTGAAAAGGCTCTCAGCAGAGAGATTCTCTAGCATTTTGCACTCTGTGAGAAGCTGTCTTCTCACAGAAGCTATGTAAACAAGCGAGATGTTTTTCTAACGACACTTATTCATATCATACACTTGTGGACTTGTTATTATATTGAAAGCACAATATTTTCAGTAGGGCGTTGCACTAGTCTGGCCAATCATCCTGAGAGGTGGATGGCCAGGAACCAATGACCTTATGACTTTCAAGCACACTAAAGGTATAAAACAGGTCTTTATATTAATAAATAATTCCACCTATGCACTTTTCACCGACTCTCGATCGTGACCGTGCCGTGATTTCATCAGTGACCCCAGGACAACAGCCACAGGGAGCGAATACTAATAGATGAAAGTAAAACAAAAAATGGTTTATTAACAAACAGACTGCCCACCTGCAAGGCAAGGGAAACAAAGTAAATAACTGTTAAGCACTAAACTGTCAGAACCCACTTCCCCAGCTGGTGGGCCCCAGTGAGGCGGGGCAAGTGCATGACCTCTCCACGTGGCTAATGGCGGCTTGGGTAGGGGGACGGAGAGGAGATGGCTTCCCTTGTGCGGAAACCGCAGCAGATTGTAGTTTCAGAGCCCAACACAGGGGTAGCTGTGGCAACACGTGGCGGGCAGGAGCCCCATGGGAGGTGGCCCCGGTCCCGGGCTTCAGACAGGAGCAGCTGTGGCAGTGGAAGAAAAAATGGAGCAGGCGAACTGAAGCTGGCGAGCCGAGCTACAGTGTAGCCAAGCAGCTGACTGCTTCCTGCAAAACACCTACTGTTCTCTGTTCCCAATCGGGCACAGATAGACCCACCCCCAGCTAAGAGACTGCTAAGTCACAATGTAGCAGTACCCTGGCAGGTTACGCACATACCTCTGCACACACGGCCGCTCACTCCGATCCTGACCGGAAAAGAGACAGCAACTCCCAGCCCTGCCCCCTGCCAGGATCTCGGCTGGGCTCCCAAGCATAGTGATGCCTCCGAGCCAGGAAGTGGAGAGGGGGAAGAATGAGAAACATTAATTTTGTGCACATCCTGAATATGGGATAACGATCCCCAAGACAGACGTATATTGAAACATTGCAGGAAGATTGGTGGACCCCCTGGTGGAACAGCTACCAGTGAGAATTATTTAAACATTGTAATCAATTATGGCCTTTATATAAATTAGAGTCAGGAGAAAAGTGGCCACAAAATGGTACCTTAAACTAATACTCTGTTACAATTGATGATATTCTTGTGTCAGGAACAAAAATGGGATGAAGTTATGTTTTTCACCTTGAGAAATCACCCTGAATGGCAGAAGGATTGTGGTGTTAATCCTGCACCTTCAGATCCTTTTGTTTTGGCTCTAGAGAAGGAAAATAAGGGGAAAAGGATTAAGTGTTATTGTTCTATGTGTAGTATAGGACAAGTCTGCTCTAAGCACTTAGATGACCAGGAGGAAGATTTGGATTTAGTTGTAAGTCCAGTGCATAGAGGACTGAGAGGGCCAGCTGGTGGTGTAGATAATGAAGCAATAGAGGGAGGAGAAAGTTTGGGAGCAAGGTTTCAGGGTGCAGAGGGCTTCAACTCTGTAGCAGGAAGAACACGGGGGAGGCAGAACAATTTAATAATAGCCCCTCTTTGACAGGCAGTAGGGGCAGAGGGACCAATAACAGTAAAAGTCCCATTTTCAATTATAGATCTGAATAATTGGAAAATGATGGCTGGGACATATAGGGATGATCTGGACAAAATGGCTAAAGCTTTTGAAATTATTAAAACTCAAGACCCTGATTGGAAGGATATAGACACTATGTTGGGAATGTTATTTGACAGCACCAAAAGGGACATGGTTCTTAAAACTAGTGAGAGATTTGTCAAAGGGCAAATCCTGGTGGGAACCCTTCCCAGTAATCTAGAACTAAATTTCCCTTTGGCAGATCCTGGGTTGGACCCAAATGTACCCATACAGCGAGAAAGGTTAACTAGATATAAACAGTGGGTTTTATATGGGATTAGACATGCGATTCCAAAAGCTATAAATATGTCTAAATTATTTGAGGTGAGAGAGGATTTTAAGGAAACCTTTATGGAATTTATGAACTGTCTAAAAGGTATTGCTCGGAAATACACTAATATAGATCCAGAGGTGAAGGAAGGCAAAAATCGCGTAGCTCCTATTTTCATAGGACAGTCCTCAGATGATATTAGGAGAAAACTACAGAAAATCCAGGGAACAGATGCTTTTGACATGGGTAAACTATTTGATGTTGCATGGGCTGCATATAGGAATAGGGTAAAACAGCAGGAAGTGACCAAACAGAAAGTGGTAGCAGTTATAGAAGAAAGCAGTAAAGGATTCCCGCCCCCAGGGAGAGGGGGGTTCTGAGGCAGGGGAAGGGGTTCGGTTCCTTGACCTTCATTAGGAAGACTGGGAAAAAATCAATGCCCGTATTGCAAAAAGGATGGACATTGAAAGTGGGAGTGTCCTCAGCTAAAACCCAAGACTCCTCCAAGCCCTCTCATCACAATAGCAGAGGACCTGTGAAGGGGACCAGAGGTTTCTTCCCCAGCAGAGCCTCTGGTTACAGTCACTCTGGGGAATGAAAAACTAGAATTTTTAGTAAACACAAGAGCTAGTTATTCAGTATTAAATACTCTGCAAGGGAAATTAAGTGATGACTATCACAATTATCGGTGCCACTGGGACTCATGAAACGTGCCTCTTTTACAATCCAGTTAAATTCAAACTGGGGAAACTATGGGTAACCCATCAATTTTTGTATCTGCCTAACTGTACAAAAGCATTATTAGGAAGAGACTTCCAGGAAAAATTGAATGTGGAGATCGTTTGAATTTCATTCAAATTAAAATCTCTGAGTCTAAATATGTGGAAGTTTTGATTTTTGTGTTACAGGAACTGACTTCCAAATCTGAACCTATTCCAAAGGAAATTAAGGATGCAGTAATCCCCATCTCTGGATTATCAAAAAGAGGGGAATCTGTAAGAATCAAACTAAAATCAGGAGCAGGGCCAGTAAGACAAAAATTATGTCCTTTAAAATTGGAAAGCAAAAAAGGCTTAGTACCTATCATTAAAAATTTTTTAAGGTATGGGTTATTGGTGAAGTATGAGTCTAGATATAATACTCCAATTTTGCCAGTCAAAAAGGCTAATGGTAAAGATTATGGGTTAGTACAGGACTTAAGAGTAATTAATAAAATAGTAGATGATGTACACCCAGTGGAAGCAAACCCTTAACCACACTAAAAGAAAAATTGGAGTGGTTTACTGTAATAGATTTGAAGGATACCTTTTCTGCATACCTCTAAGCTGTGATGGCCGTGACGGCCAGGAACTATTCACATTTGAGTGGGAAAATCCACAGACAGGAGAAAAGACTGAATTTATTTGGACTGTACTGCCACAAGGATTTAAAAATAGCCCCACAATTTTTGGAAGTCAACTGGCAAAGGAATTAGAAGAATGGAGAGCCTTTAACCTGCAAGGGACTCTGTTACAATATGTTGATGATATCCTGATAGCCACTGAAACTAAAGAACAGTGCCAAGATCTAACTGTTGGATTTTTACACTTTTTAGGATTAATTGGTTACGGGGTATCGAGGGAGAAGGCCCAAGTAATGAAGAAGACTGTGACCTACCTGGGTTTTGAAATTCTCTGGGGACAGAGGAGACTAGGTATGGAAAGAAAAGAGGCTATTGGCTGTCTTCTGGAACCATGGACAGTAAGAGAATTGCATGCCTTTCTTGGAATGGTTGGGTAGCGTTGCTCGTGGATCAGTAATTACAAATTACTAGTCTTACCTTGTGGGACTGCACAGGAAGCCATCCTCTACTACCAGGAAGGCTGCAGCAACAAGAATGAAGAACACTGATTGCACAAAAACCTGAAAGCAGGAAAAGCATCCTGTTTTGCTGGCCTGGCCCTGAGAAGAAACTAACAACCTGTCAAACTGACGGATTTATTACGGGCCTGCAACCAGCCCTTGGAAAAACTGCTGAATAGTTTCTCACTGTTTCTCACACTGAAACGTATGAATACTGTCTTAACTTTGCAAAATATAGATTCACTTGCTCTCAGCTTGTCTTTCACGTTCATATGCCACATTACCTTTGTATGGACTTGTAAAAACCGCCCACAAAATATTATTGTATGGACTGATGATACTTGGGCTGTGTTCAAACAACTTAAGAAAGCACTAATGAGGGCTCTGGCTTTAGGCTTGCCAGATCCAAAGAGATCTTTTAAATTTTTCACTGATGAGAAAAAAAATATCACCTTGGGAGTTCTAGCACAATTCCTAGGGGACCAGAGATGAGCCATTGCAACCTTGTCTTAACAGCTTGATAATGCGAGCCAAGGATGTTCCAGCTGTTTGTGAGCAGTTGCAGCTATGGTGCTGTTGATTCAGGAAGCTCATAAACTGACTGTGGGACAAAGCATGGCAGTCTATGTACCACATGGTACAGATGGTCTTAAAACAAAAGGAGTGCCACTGGCTGTCTCCCAGCTAAATGTTAAAGTACTAAGTGGTTCTAATGGAACAGGACAACATTACGCTCAAAACCACCTCTGTTGTTAATCCTGCTATGTTTCTGTTGGCCACCAAAGTAGAAAGTACTCCAGAACACGATTGCCTACAAATGATCGAAGAAGTTTATTCCAGCCAATCAGATTTAAAGGATACCCCAATAGAGGATCCAGATTGGGAACTATACACAGCCAGAAGTAGCTTTGTTCGCAATGGAAAATGTGTGTCTGGATGCACAGTAACTACCCTGAATGAGGTAATTGAATCTAAAGGCTCTAATGTCAGGTGTTTCAGTGCAGAAAGCTGAACTGATTGCTCTCACCTGGGCATTGGAACTAAGTGAAAGAAAGAAAGTAAACATTCAAAGACTCTAAAGTGTGGCACATGTAAAAGAAATAACCGCAATACTGGAAATAAAGTGGTAATAGGGGCTATCAAATCTGTTAACTCTCCGGGAGATTACTGGCAAATTGACTTTGCAGAACTTCCAGGTAAAGAGAGCTATAAATATCTTTTAGTGGATACCTTTTCTGGGTGGCCTGAAGCATTTCCCTGTTGCACCAACATGGCAAGAGAAGTAGTAAAAATATAACTAAATCAAATAATGCTGCGCTTTGGAGTTCATCTAGGAATGTCATCAGAGTGCCTCATTTTATAGCAAAAACAGTGGAACAAGTTAGCAAGGCCTTGGGAATTCGGTGAGACTTGCATACTCCATACCGACCACAAGCTAGTGGAAAAGTAGAAAGGATGAATTATAATATTAAGCTGCAACTCAGTAGAATCTTTCAAGAAACTTCGTTGACTTGGGTACAAGTGCCCCCAATTGCTTTGTTGGGAATTAGGATCCAACTTGGGGCACAGAAAAATTAAGCCCCTATGAGCTGCTCTATGGTCACCTCTATCAAACTCCACACATCCCAGGATATGTGCATGTTAAAGGTGGGACAGACCTCAATAACTACTTCATAACTTTAGGTAAAACATTGCAGGATTTATGACAAGCATTTGTCGTCTCCAGACCGACAGGACTGGACACACCAGCGCACGAATTCCAACCAGGAGACTGGGTGTACCTCAGAGAGTGGGACCCGGCACCTCTCCAACTGAAGTGGAAAGGACCCTACCAAGTATTGTTAACTACATATACCACAGTAAAGTTGAACAGTAAAGGACCTTGGGTGCATTATTCCAGAATTAAAAAGGCATCAGCTCCATGGACAACAGAATTATTGTCCCCAACCTGAATAAGACTGAGACAATAAAATGAGAGAATGAGTAACCTTGTAACTAAAATATTACTTATATCTGTAAATTGTATCTTGATAGTTAACCAAAATCTTTGTTTGCCAAAGACACCTTTAGAGTTTCACCAAGGGATTAGTCATGAAAATTATGATGAAAGTTTAAACATCAAAGTAGCTAAAATATTAAATGTAACTAACTGCTGGGTATGTTCTCAAATAATGTTGGGAGGAACGGGATTCCCTTGGAGGGTCCACCCTATGCAGTGGCCAGAACTCTGTCAATGGCTATAACTCTCAACAGAGCCAGTGAAGGGATAGTTAAAGAAAATTGTACTGTGGAACAAAAAAATATGATTATAAATTTTACAGGATTTAATAAGATTTCCCTTAAAAAGAAACCTAAACCTATCATAGTTAGAGGTCACAATGTGAAAGTGTCACCAAATGTCCAAAATATCAGAATAAGACTCTCTAACACTAAAGCTGTGTTAAAGAGGGCATAATTTATTCAGGCCTGAGGTGCATGGAGGATATTTCTAAGCCTACGCGGACACGTGATTCTACAAGTGTGTTGCTTATATACAGTCACTACATGCATATTACAATTTACCCATTACCATAAATCCCACCCAAAGTTCCCAGATTCAGTCCTTTGTTTTGTCTATTACTGCCTTCTTGAGCCAGATGTCTTCTTATCTTCCAACTGTCCTTCCTGGAAAACAGCCCCTGCATGCCTTGTTTCTCTGCTAAAAGTTTCACAGGCACAGTAAAAATTGCATTAACCCTTTTGTTATCAAAAGGATTTATATGCTTTAACATGACTCAAAATATAAATAGAACTTTGAGTGCTGGGGCTAGTTAAGGTCAGTATTATACCACTCTCAGCCACAATGCCACTATGAATCCCTTCACCCTCCAGCCTGTATTGATACTGGAGGTTGCTCCAACACAGGTGCAGCACCTTGCATTTGGTCTTGTTAAATCTCATGAGGCTCCCATGGGCCCACTTCTTAAGCTTGTCCAGGTCCCTCTGGATGGCATCCCATCCTTCAGGAGTGTCAACTGCACCACTCAGCTTGGTGTCATCTGCAAATTTGCTGAGGGAGCACTCAGTCCTTTTGTCTATGTAATAATTGAAGATATTAAATAGCATTGGTCCCAATATAGACCCCTGAGGGACACCACTGATGTCTATTGGGACTCTGAGCCGTTGAGCCATCTGCATTCAGCCGTCTAAACAATTTGTTATACATCTAACAGTCCACCCATTGAATCCATCTCTGGATGTTGTGGGGGACCATGTCAAAGGCCTTACAAAAGTCCAGAAAAATGACATTTGTAGCCCTTCTCTTGTCCACTGATGTAGTCACTCCATCATAGAAGGCCACTAGGTTGGTCAGGCAGGACTTGCCCTTGGTGAAGCTGTGCTGGCTGTCTTGAATCACCTCCCTGTTCTCCATGTGCCTTAGCATAGCTTCTAGGAGGATCTGTTCCATGGTCTTCCCAGGCACAGAGGTGAGACTGTAAGCTAGTTAGCTATGGTGAGAAATTACCTGTACATTGTGATGTTCCTTGTGCAAATGCTTTTGGACCAGACTGTGCTTTCCCTTGTTTCCCATACTTCTTAAGTCATCCCAAAATCTATTCTGGAGTGTAAAGTTTCAGTTGTCTTATTTGTGTTGTTGGTTGGTATAGTACAGTGTAGTTAATTATAAGAGCAGATTTCCATATTTCAAGGAACTGGTAGCTGCTCAGCTTTTAAATAAAAGGATAAAAGGATGCAATGGCAGCTGTTTCTGATGCTTGTGTTTTGGGAGATATAACTGACATTGACATTGGGCTCTAAGCAGAGGTTCAGGGTTGCTGTATTGGGTTTCCATGGCAAGGTTTTGGTAGTGGAAGGTCTACAGGGATGGCTCATGTGAGAAGATGCCAGAAGCTTTCCCTATGTCCAGTAGACTGTAACGCCCTGAAAACTTGCTTGATGAGCCTCTTAAAAGGGCTTACTTTTTTTTTATGTACTCTGAGTTAGATGCATGGGATAAATACTGGCAAGATATTCTCAAGAAGTTAAAACAACAAAAAACTGTACTGACAACTTGAGAAAATCAGAGAACTTTGGCAAAAGTATAGAGCAGCATTAAATCAACATAAAATACTTCACAAAGAATTAACTTAGCCCATTCAACTTGGCAAGCTCCAAGCCCATCCAATTTTAAGTTACTCAAAACTCCAAGAAGAGGGAATTAGAAGAAGGACAGAAAAGATATAGAAAAGAACAAATATAGCTACCACTCCTGGGTTCCAGCGGTGTTCAGCTGATAGAAATTCCAAGGTGAGGTAGGGTCAAGAAGTGCTTGCCTTGTATCCTAGGTTAAGTACCTGTTAGCTTTCCTGGGCCCTTCCCCCAGGTGGGGGGACTTCCAGTCATCTGGCCACTCTGAGGCTAGATTGGGGCTCCAAGGGCAGGGTATGGAGCACTACTTCCAGTGTACTAGTGATTTGCAGCCATTGTGGGGCTGGAATACAGGCCCGGGGGGTGCGGTGTGCAGAGCATTGCCTCACCAGAGCAAGGCCGGACCTGCCCCTTCCCCCACACATGCACCCAAAATGTTTTGAGCCAACAATCCCTCCAGTCTCCCACATAGACCCAATGCCAGCCAGCTTCAGGACAGAACCGCCTCTGGCCAAGGCCAAGCCAATCAGTGATGGTGGTAGTGCCTCTGTGATAACATACTAAAGAAGGGAGAAAAGCTGCTACACAACAGCAGCCAGAAGAGAGGAGTGGGAGTGAAACAACTCTGGAGCCCCCAAGATCAGTGAAAAAGGAGGGAGTGGAGCTGCTCCAGGCACTAGAGAAGAGATTCCCCTGCAGCCTGTGGTGAAGACCACAGTTAGGCAGGCAGTCCCCCTGCAGCCCATGGAGGTGACAGAGAAGATATCCACCTGCAGCCCATGTAAGACCCCACTCTGAACTAGGTGGATGTGTCCAAAGGAGGTTGTGACCCTGTGGAGAGCCTATGCTGGAGCAGGTCTTCTGGCAGGTCTCGTGACCCCATGGGGGACCCAAACTGGAGCAGTCTATTCCTGAAGACTGCACTCTGCGGAAAGGGCCAACACCGGATCAGTTTGTGAAGAACTGCAGCACGTGGGAAGGACCCATGTTGGAGAAGTTTGTGGAGGACTGTCTCCTGTGTGAGGGTCCCCACTCTAGAGCAGGGGAACAGTATGAGGAGAAAGGAGCAACAGAGGCAATGTGATTAAATGATCGCAAACCCCATTCCCCATCCCCTTGCACTGCTTGAGGGGGGAGCAGGTAGAGAAAATCAGGAGTGAAGTTAAGCCCAGATAGAAAGGTAGGAAGGGGTTTTAAGATTTGGTTTTATTTCTCATTACTGTATGTCCTGTTTTAAAAGACAGGTGTCTGCCAAGGAAGGCAGGAACCTTCCTGGAATGGAAAAGATGACCCCCTCCCTCCAAATTATTATAACCTTGGAATTATGGGGCTTTCAGGCAAAGATATGGGAAAAGGAATAACAGTTCTTTACTAGGATATATAAAAAACAAGACAGACAAACAGCAACAACAAAAAATCAGAAACCAAATAACAGCCTTTTCTCACCCGTCAAGCAACTCCCTTTTGGTGTAGTTACAAGCATAGCCAGCGGGGGGCGCTTTTGGCTCGTGTCAAGGCAGAGAGGCTGCCATGGGTGCTGTTGACTCAGGCGGCTTCAGAGGGCACTGATGTGAGCCCTGGACCTCCCCGGGGGGTAATGGCGGCCTCGGGGAGGGAGAGAAGGTGGAGGGGTAGGGTTCGGTTTTTCCCCTGACTCTCATGTGTCCGGTGTGGTATCCCTGACGATGGCAGCAGCAGCCAAAGCTCCAGTAAGCAGCCAGGAGGTGCTCCCTCGGCGGAGAGGGAGGAGGTGGGGGGCCCGGCTTCCCTGAGACACCCACGCAAATGGTGAGAGTTTCTCCCCTAGCGAGGGCGGGTGTTGCAATGTCCCAGTCCACAGGCAGCTCTTGCAAGCAATGGCTTACCAGCAGTAAGGGGAAGCAGCAAGGAAAAGTTCAGCAGTAGCAGCGAGTCCTTTGGGTAGCAGCAGTCCAGCATGCAACACCAAAAGGCGTCTCCCCTGCAAACCGGGCAAAGACTGACCCACCCCCAGCTAAGAAACTGCCAAAAACCACCCATCTTCCCCTCCTCCCCCAGAACCATTCCAACACGCCAGGGTACTTGGCCACATCTTTTGTCTCTTAAGCATCGCCCATTTATCTCCTGGGCAACCCCCTCCCCTCACAGGTCTCCCTGTCAGGTAACAGACAGGAGAAAATTCCTTGAAAAACCCAAACCCACAACACTGTACTCTGATTTGATTGGTAATAAATGAAATTTATTTTCCCAAATCGAGTCTGTTTTGTTCATGACAGTAATTGCTGAGTGATCTCCTTGTCCTTGTCTTGATCCACAAGCCTTTTATCACATTTTTCCTTCTTCTGTCCAGTTGAGGAGGGGGAGTGATAAGAGCAGTTTGGGGGACACCTGGCAACTAGCCAAAATCAACCCTATTCTAACAGGTCCACATCTTTCTTTTGCTGAGGATTCCAGACCTGGATGCAGTACTCCAGGTGAGGTCTCATGAGAGTGGAGTGGGAGAATCACCTTGAGAATCAACTTGCTGAGGGTGTCCTCAATCTCACTGTCTGTGTCATTGATAGAGGTATTAAAGAGCACTGATCCCAAGAGAGAGCCCTGAGGGACACCACTTATGACCAGCCTCCCCCTGGACATGGAGCCGTTGACCACAACTATCTAGCTATGTCCATCCAGCCAATTCCTTATCCACCAAATAGTCTACCCTTCAAATGTGAAGATAAGGATGTCATGCAGGACCATGTTGAAGGCCTTACAGAAGTCTAGGTGGATGACATTGGTCTGTCTTCCATTGTTGATCATCGCAGTGATGCCATCATAGAAAGCCACCAGATTGGTCACGCATGATTTGCCCTTTCTGAAGCTGTTACTGGCTGTCTCAGATTACCTCCTTGTCTTGTATGTGCCTTAACTTTGCTTCCTGCTCCATGATCTTCCCAGGCACAGAGGTGAGGCCCACTGGTCTGTAGTTCCCTGGGTCTTCCTTTCTCCCCTTTTTAAAAATGGGAGCCATATTTCTCTCTTTCCAGTCATCAGGGACTTGGCCTGATCACTATGACTTTTCAAATATGATGAAGCATTGTTGTTCTCGGGTTCGAATAAACACACGGAGACAGCTGTCAGGGTTCACCCACAGGCAGAGGCCAAAAGGGAGGAAGAAGAGAGAGCCGGCCTCTGCCCTCATTTTATTTATATGTTTTCAAAACCCACCGTGGATTGGAGGATGGGAATACTACCTCCTGCTGTCCACTGGTCAGCAATATTGTCTATCACATAGGTTAGGAATTCATAACAATCTTTGCCGTTAGGTCAACAATTCGTGTTTACACAAAAGTGCGTGAGAAACTATTTCGCTGAACCAAAAACACTGCACATCTGAAGAACTGCTAAATGCAGGGCCACAAAGCATGGCTTGGCAACATCATCAGCCAGTTCCGTCAAGACCTGGGATACATCTCATCGGGCCCCATTGACTTGTGGCTATTCAGTTTCATCAGGTGGTCTGCAAACCTTCTCTTTTCTTACAGTGGGAGGGACTTCACTCCCCCCCCTCCCTTACCTAGAAGTTCCGGTGATGTAGGGAAAGTTAAGGGTTAAGGGCCCACCTGCAAAAGCTGTTTGCTAAACAATGTATCCACCTGCAAGAGCTGCTTGCTAAACAATGTATATCGCTTGCTTAACTTAATTGTGCTTGCCAAAGCAGAACAAGGGAGGATGTAAGGCTATTGATAGAGTGAAGGAACTGTGACTTGGTTCCTGCTCTCTGGACCCCTAAACTGGTTGGAACCAGCCTTGAAGTTTGGACTAAGACCAAGGGACCAGAGAGCATGCACAAGGAGGCAAGGTGAAAAGTTCATCTCTGAGGAAGACTCGTCTACTTCACCCCGAGACCCTTGCCCATGACCACTAGGAGGCACTGCGCAAGTGCAAGCATATGGAAATGGCTTTAGAACTCATTATCATATGAAGCGGGGATAGGTTATGAATACGTATAGGCGTATCAGGAGAACTTAATACATATGTAATACTTTAAGGAATAAATGTAGAGACAAGAGTCGCTAATGGTGCACGTGCCTTAGAGGAACTATCCTCCATGTGCCTCAGCGCTGAATAAACATACCTACTTTACAACTTTCGGTTGTAGAGTCTTTCTCCACGTATCATTTTAGCGAGCCAGGCAGGAGAAAACTCTGTTCAGCTGCAGGATCGGCTGAGGGGCGGACGCCCTAGGCGCACCCCGGGTTTTTCCCTGGAGGAACTCCACCTCTTGGTTCAGGAACAGCCTGCAGCAACTGCGGATAAATGGTATGTTTGGAATTTAGGGTACCGTGCGGTCAGGGCCCCTGATAAGTCACACAGAGACGTCTGGCGCACAGCATTGTCCCTGTTTTGGGTAGGAGAGCTTGCAAGCAATCGGCTAGGCAGGGATTCGCTGGCTATGGGAGCCACAGGAGCCAAGGGGGTTTCCGCTGCATTTCAGCTTACGGGAGCCAGGACGGACTTGCTAACGATTGCATAAGAAACAGGAGGAAGGTAAGGCAGAATCTTTTGAGTTTGTGTGTGGGGCCCCAAGGCGTGAGTGTGAGTGCGAGCGAGACTGTGTTTTGTGTTGTGTTTTTGGGAAGTGAAAGCTCAAAAACGGCTAGATGAGTTGAAAGTATCCCTCTCCTTCTGTGGTTTGGTCTCAATCCTTGGGAATTTATCAATCCAATAGAACATACAATCGCGAGAGAGGGAAGATGTGTCAGCCTAATAGGACTATACCAAACTTCAGCAGGGAATTTTGTAGCCCTAGATTGGGAACAACCCAGGGCTGAAGAACTAGAGATCCCTGCTCGCTTGCAGGGTTTACCTTGCTTTTGTGGGAATGCTAGACAGTTTTGGACATTAAGGCGTTGGCATTTTTTATGGGTTTTGATAAAGTGTAAATTTTGTCAGAAGAGTTGGTATTGTTGCTCCTCTAAACAGCATATCGGGTGCCTTCGGTGTGCACCCTGAAGTGTAGATTCTGAGCCAAATATAATTAAATATTTTTGTGTAGGGGAATACATAATCCCCGAGGTTTGGAGAGTAAGAGAAGAGGATTGGAATAGGACCTTAAGGGACTGTTTGGAAAGATTTGGAAGTAGGCAACAAAAGTACAGTCGCTAACCCCTCCCTCCCCCAGTGATTATATCAGAGGAGCATAGCTCCCGGGGCTATTACCTTGTGCAGATGTGGACAACAGCATTTGAAGCATAGTTTGTGGATTTAAACACAGTGTAAGTTTTGTAAAGTTAGAAGAGATTACGCTTCTTCCCAGCTGTGGGAAGGGTGTGTTAACTGTGAAGGAAAAAGTGGTTTTGAAATTGTCAGGTTTGTGTGTGGACGAGAGCATTATATCCCTGAAAGCTGAATTGTGCTAGAGGAAGGCTGGGAGGAAACTGTGAAACTCTGTGAAAGAGAGTTTAGAAGAAAGAAAGATAAAGCAACAAGGCATAAAGAAAGGGAGATAAGAGCACATAAAAGATGGTTAATACACTACACAGGTGACCCGGAGTGGGTAACATGATATTTATTAAGTGAAATAAACCCTGAGGGAGATGGGGACTGGTCAGAATAAGGAAATTTCACCAAAAAGTCCGCTTGGTTGTTGTACTGGTTTGGCTGTAAACCAGCAGGGGAAATTAACCCCACACCGAATACCTCGAGAGATTTTAGGTCAAAATTACAATTTTAATAAAAAAAAGGTTAAAATAAATGCAGTAATACAGAAACACGGGCTTAAACAAACCGACAGTGTCACGGTACAACCTGATACCCTGTTGACCTGGGTGGTAGCAGTGTAGTCCAGTTAGGCACTGGTCCTGCAGGAAGGCCTGGTAGTCCAGTCTCGGTAGTGGAGTGGAGTAGCTGAGTCCAGTCGAGTCGAGTCAAGTTGAGAGTCCCGCCGAGAGTGGAGTCCTGAGAACGGAGTCCCGTCGAGCCGAGGGTATCTTCTCCCATCCAAAACCCTTGTTTTATGCTGTGTTGCTTGGCTGCCACCTCCCCCAGGGGCGGGGACTCTCACAATGGAAGAGGATCTTCCCAGTGTTCTATTGGTTGCTTCGGTAATGAGCTTGGATGAGCCCTAGGATCCTCCGAGATGCTCCCGAGGGTTCTCAGAGATGATCTGGGGTCTTCCGATGGGGTTCAGGCTAATTAGTCAGGATGGGTGGTGCTAATGGGCCATTAGCTGAGATCAGATAACCAGGGTGGGTGGTGCTTGCTGTCGGCTGGAGTGCTTATCTCAGTTGAGATAAGGAGTCCCAGGTGTGTAATTATGAAATTTATCCAGCTTTTGTGGGTGGTAATAGAATATATAACTAACCCAGGACAGTTGTATATTGGTACATTGGAAGGAGATTACTGGAACTGGGGACACTGAGAGTAAAAGAACCCTTGTAAAGTACTGTAACCAGTGGTGGCCACTGTATAAGTTAGAGGATGGGGTAAAATGGCCAGTTAATGGAACCTTGGACTATAATACTATGTTGCAGTTAATGTTATTTTTAAGGAGAAAAAGGAAGTGGGATGAAGCATCCTATGCAGATATGTTCTTTTCCCTTTGAAACCACCCTGAATGGCAAAGAAGTTGTGGAATTAGACCACCTACTGATCCCATGGTATTGGCCCTTGAGAGAGAAAATTAAATTAGTAAACTTAAGCAGTGCTGCTCAGCGTGTAGTATAGGCCAGAGGTGTACAAGGTCAGACAAAGTTTACCAGACCTTAGAACAAGAACAAGAATTATCTGATCTGTTTAAGCCTCCCCCTAGGAGACAGGAGGAGGTTGTCCCTAGGAGACAGGAGGAAGATGCTGACTTGGAAGGATCCCCTACTCCTACTCCTACTCCTACTCCTACTCCTACTCCTACTCCTACTCCTACTCCTACTCCTACTCCTACTCCTACCCCCCCAGGAAGCCCCATTGCCTCCCGAACAAGAAAACAAGTATTACAAGCTCCTCTTTGAGGGGCTGTGGGACCTGAGGGGCATAGGATGCTAATAAAAGTACCTTTCTCCACGATGGATCTGGAGGCATGGAAAAAGGTTGTTAAAGATTACTGGAATGATCCGGTAAGTGTAACAAAATATTTACAATTCATTATGAAACAACGTAACCCAGATTGGAGTGACATACAACTATTATTGGAAGCAGTGACAGAAACAGAAAAACAACTAATTTTGAAAACAGCAGGAGATTTGGCAGAGGACTATTATAAGTCAATGCAGGAAGAGGTAAAAGAGTATTTTCCACTCCAGGATCCAAATTGGGACCCAGATAAGTCAGCAGAAATAGCAGAATTAAGAGCCTATCAAGAACGGATTGTAAAAGGAATGGAGAGAGCCATTCCTAAAACTATAAATTGGTCAGCATTATATGCAATTAAGCAGAGTCCTTCTGAGTCACCATCCGAGTTCCTGGATCGATTGAGGGATACAATGCACTGTAACACACCGCTGGATCCTGGGTCAGAGGTAGGAGTGCAGCAATTAGTGTCCCTATTTCTAGGCCAATCCACAGGGGATATTAGATGCAAACTTCAAAAGCTGCCACCAACAGATGGGAGGAATTTGGAAATTTTACTGGATGAGGCATGGAGGGTTTTCAGTAATCGGGAGGAAGGCTATAAGCAAGGAATGAGAAGGTTAGTGGCAGTGGTAGAGGAGGAAGGAAGGGGAAGAGGTAAGCAGGGACCACCAAGGCAGGGACCTCGACTGGGTAAAGACCAGTGCGCAATATGCAAAAAGGTCAGTCACTGGAAAAATGAATGCCCACAACGAAAACAAAACAACCACCAAGAAAAGGGGGGTCGACAAAGGGTGGTCGCGCATGTGAAAGAAGACTGAAGAGGACCGGGGGAATCTACCCTGGTGGATCCACTGGTTATAATAAAGCTGGGGGAAAAGGAAGAGGAATTTTTGGTAGACACGGGAGCAACATATTTGGTTTTAAATAAAGCTTTGATGCCAGTGGGAGATGAATACATTATGGTAAAGGGGGCAACTGGTCAATCTGAAAAAGCATATTTTTGTAAACCATTGAAGTATAAACTTGGAAAACAATGGGGTATTCACAAGTTTTTATACATGCCCAACTCTCCAAAGGCACTTTTGGGTAGAGATTTATTGGAACAATTACAGACAACCATCATGTTTAAAAATGGGGAGATTACACTGGAGGTAAATGATCACCAGTATGTAGAGATATTAAGTTTAATATTAACAACCACAGAGAATGAGGAAGAAATTAATGAAGAAATTACAAACCAGGCATTCCCTGGAATATGGGCTACAAATGTACCTGGGAGAGCCAAAAATGCACTCCCTATACAGATCAGGCTCAAGGAAGGAAAGCAACCAGTTAGGGTCAAACAATACCCCCTTAAGAAGGAGGACAGGGAGGGAATTAGCCCGGTGATTGAAAACTTTTTGCAGCTAGGACTATTAAAAGAATGCCAATCTGATTTTAACACTCCTATCCTACCTGTCCACAAGCCTGATGGGTCGTATTGGGTGGTACAGGATTTACGGGCTGTTAAAATAACTGAGGATCTTTATCCTGTGGTGGCAAACCCCTATGCTTTATTAACATGTCTAACCCCCGAGCTAACTTGGTTTACCGTTTTAGATTTGAAGGATGCCTTCTTTTGACTCCCTCTCCATGAAGCCAGCCAGAAAATTTTTGCATTTGAATGGGAAAGCTCTAAGAGTGGGCGTAAAACTCAGCTCACATGGACAGTGTTGCCTCAGGGATTCAAGAACAGCCCCACCCTATTTGGAGAACAACTTGCAAAAGACTTGGAATCCTGGGAAGCTCCACCAGAAGAAGGAAAGCTACTGCAGTACGTAGACAAGCTTCTAATAGCCACCTGGACAGAAGAGGCTTGCGTGGCCTGGACGGTAAGCCTCTTAAACTTTCTGTGACTCCAAGGGTACAGGGTATCTAAGAAGAAGGCTCAGGTTGTGAAACAGAAAGTGATTTACCTGGGCTATGAGGTCAGTGCTGGACAAAGAACCTTGGGGCAAGACCGCAAGGAAGCAATATGCCAAACCCCGAAACCCCAGACAGTAAGGGAATTACGAACTTTTCTGGGTATGACAGGATGGTGCAGATTATGGATCTACAACTATGGATTGCTCATGAAACCTTTATATGAGCTCATTGCAAAGGAAAACAGAGACCTCCAGTGGACGAAGGAGGCCACTCAGGCTTTCAACCAACTAAAGAATGTCCTTATGTCAGCTCCAGCTCTGGGTCTTCCAGATGTGAGTAAACCATTCTTTCTACTTTCCCACGAGAAACAGGGGATTGCCATGGGAATACTAGCACAGGACCTGGGTCCATATCGACTGTCAGTTGCTTACTTTTCTAAGCAGCTAGATGCAGCGGCCAAAGGATGGCCTGAGTGCCTCAGATCCGTCGCAGCAGTAGTGCTAAACATCCAAGAAGCATGCAAATTCACCTTGGGCCAGAAAATGACTGTGCTAGTGTCCCACACAGTGTCCGCAGTGCTGGAAGTGAAAGGCGGGCACTGGCTTTCCCCACAAAGGTTCCTGAAATACCAAGCTATCATGGTGGAACAAGATGATGTAGAAATAGTGGTAACTAACACTGTCAACCCAGCTTCTTTTCTCAGCAGAAATAAAGGGGAGCCGGTACACCACGATTGTCTGGAGACTATTGAGGCCATGTACTCCAGCTGTCCGGATCTGAACGATACCCCTTTAAACGACGCAGAAACCTGGTTCACTGATGGGAGCAGCTACATCATCAGCGGAAAACGACATGCTGGGTATGCTGTTACCACCTGCCGGGAGGTGATAGAGTCAGGGCCTTTACCAACAAATACCTCTGCACAAAAGGCTGAAATAATTGCCCTAACTCGTGCCCTAGAAATGGCAAAAGACAAAAAGATCGAATCTACACGGACTCAAGGTACGCATTCGGAGTTGTACATGCACATGGGGCTATATGGAAGGAACAGGGACTGTTGAATTCACAAGGGAAGAATATCAAACATGCACAAGAAATACCACGGCCACTGGAAGCAGTCCAACTACCCGAGAAGGTGGCAATTATGCACATTAAAGCTCACCAAAAGGTGAGCTCAGAATTGGAAGAAGGGAATGAGCTGGCAGACAGAGAGGCAAAAGAGGCAGCAAAAGGTGAGGTAACAACCGAAGGGACTTTAATTCCAGATGGGCAGATCTCTTTAGAAGGTAAGCCAATCTATAATAAGGAAGATAAATTGATCACAGATCAAGAAGGAACATATAATGAGGAAGGGTGGGCCATTACTGCACAAGGGAGGTTGATTTTTCCCTCTCACCTATTATGGTCACTGGTTAGGGAGGAACATCAGAAAACACACTGGGGAGTAGATGCTGTACATAATTATTTAATTGAAAGAATTATTGCCAGAAATTTATATGCTACCATCAAACAGGTAACTCAGCAGTGTGACCTTTGCCTCCAGACTAATCCCAAAAACACCCCCAAACCAAAATTGGGTCAAATTGGGAGAGGAAATGGACCTGGGCAACAAAGGCAAATTGATTTTTCAGAACTTCCAAGAAAAGGGGGGTTTCGATACTTATTGGTATTAACAGATACCTTTTCAGGTTGGCCAGAAGCCTTTCCCACCAGAACAGCAAAAGCTCGGGAAGTAACTAGAATCTTGCTGCAGGAAATAATACCACGCTTTGGAATTCCAGCCACTATGTCCTCAGACAGGGGGCCACACTGTTTCAAAAGTGGTACAACAAACTAGCCATCATTTGGGCATAGATTGGCAGCTCCACACCCCCTACCATCCTCAGTCAAGTGATCAAGTGGAGAAAATGAATCATTTGATCAAACAACAAATTATGAAGCTAGGACAAGAAACCAACCTAGCCTGGCCCCAGTCTCTCCCACTTGCTTTGTTACGAATCAGAACTAAACCAAGAGCCAGAGAAGGACTAAGTCCTTTTGAAATGCTCTATGGGAGACCATATGGGGTGCAGAAGGGAATGTCCACTCAAGTTGGGGAGGAAATGATGAACACCTACATGGTAGCATTGAGCAAACAACTCAGAAAAATTGAAAAACATGTGCCTGGAACCCGAAGTCAGGGGCTAGATGGACCTGTACATAATATACAACCTGGGGATTACATATCTATAAAGTCTCTTGCAGAAAAACTCTGGAACCACAGTGGGAAGGGCCGTTTTAAGTACTCCTCACCTCCTTCACTGCAATCAAAATCAAGGAGCAGAATGCCTGGATCCATCACACTCGAGTGGAGAAGGCTCCAGAGGCCTCTTGGAAGGTGACTCCTGGTGGTAACGAACTGAAATTAAAGTTTACTAGGACAAAATGAAAATTAATTTTCTCACAGTTATGATTGTAACTCTGGGTTGGGGGGTTGCCTATGGACAAGAAGATATCTGGTCCCAAGGAGGGATAACATTTGGGATCTCAGAAAAAGCGAAAAGACTGTTCCCACATTGGAATATAACCCTCCAAGTTATAGTTTTGCAGAACCAGCAATTATATAGAAAAGATAAATGGGGAATTGATAATTCTAAAAATGAATCACACTATTATATGACCACAGAAGGAATCACAAGAGTATTCGATAACCCATATTATTATTATCTCAATGGCACAAAAGGACTGACTAATGTAGGATGCCGAGCTTTCACAACTCAAATAAGAGGGAGATGCAAATAAACAAGACGCAATTCGATGTGGTAAGCCCAAAGGGATAGTTACAGCAATTTATCAAGGAAGGTTACAGAGACCAGCCCTGCATAAACACCACTGCACCCAATCAGTACGGTTCAGTATGCTGGTTAAATTTTACAGCAAACCATACAACTTTATAGTGAAATGTGGTGTGAAGTTCGGGAATATTGGCGCAGACTGGGGATTTAATTTTGAGCTCCAGATTCCATCAAAGTCTCCTATAAGTACTACCATCCAGGCACAAATAACCCATGTCAACACTCAAGCCCAAACCGCACCACCTAAATCTGAACCCAAAATCTACTAAATTGGGCCATATATAATAAGGAACACAGGCCAACAACAATTGCTGTTTAACCCAGAATGGTCTCTTAAATGTGTTGAATTACTAACGCAAACCAATATTTCCGAGATTCAGCCAGCATGTTCTCCTCTCCTACAAACATCCTTTAAGGGCTGGACAACTTGGTTGTGGAAACAGGTATCCTTCCAAGGTAAAACACGAAGGGACCTAACCGGAGTATTAGGAACAGGATTGGGAGTTCTAAATGAGATTGACTCGGAAATATTAATGAACAAGCTGGCTACAGCCACCAGTGACTTGACGAAACTAAAACAACCCTTGCAATCCTCTTTATTAGCATTAGGAACTGGCCAGTGGCAGATCTCAAAGGTGTTACCAAAGTGGGAAAAGGCTGAGGGGCAGGACCATAAATTAATAATAGATGCACTTGGTAGGGTCCAGGATAATGTCCCTAGCTCTTAGTTGTATACAGGCACAACTGTGGATGCAGTCGGTAGCTGCCTTAATTATAAGTGAGGGAAGTGAGGGTGCTTTCCCCATTGAAATTCGAATGGCTATCTGGGACAATGCTACTGACCTAGAGAGGAAGCTCCAATCCTGGTGGACCCTAGTGAATTTTACCTATGACCCTATTACTAACACGGCCACAGCCTTTGTGCTTACTATAAGAAACACCACAACCTATGTTATTCACCCCATTATTGCATTAGGATTGCATCATGAGGGAACAGTCCTCTACCCCTCTGAACACAGAGTATGGGCCCGGATGGTAGATAAGAAACGGCAGACTGTAAACTTGGAATCCTGTGTTACGCAAGAACAGCAAGGGTTTATTTGTGAAACTAATACAATTGATGCCAAGGACATATGTCTTGACGTCGAGCAAGGCATTTGTCACTTCGAAGTCCATCCAGACACTAGCCAAAATACTGTACTTGTATATATTGGTCAGGGTTGCGTGTGTTTAAGGACTGCTTGTGCTTTTGTGAAGGTAGATGATGACAATGTAACCATGGCTGTTAAAAATCATTCAACTTTTTGTATTTGTAATTTTGTTAAGATTATTGGGTGTGACTTTTCATATTTAGCACCAGTTGTATCCCACCAAATGATAAAGTCTAATTACACAATGTATCACAAATTATCACCTACACCTATTGGAATGAATCTTATGTTAGTGAGGCAGTTGGTGAAACATCCAGATTTAATTAAAATTTTGGAAGAAATCCAAGAAAATGGGAAGAAAACTCTAATTACCATCCATCATGACACCGAAGAAATAAGCAGTCTCTTGCAAAGGGTAAAACAAGATGCAAGTCATCACTGGTGGGATGTACTCTTCAGATGGTCACCTACAGCAACTGGCATTCTAAATATGTTGTGTCACCCCATTATTGTTCTTTTAATATTGGTTAGTGTTAGTCTTGCCTTGTCCATTATTTTAGTAGTTTGGAATTGGAGGATGTTGCAACGAGTAGCAATTTTGACTTCTTTATCAAATGTACATGGCAAAGCACTAAGAGATACTTTTCGTAGAAGCTTGCTAGAAGAAGAATCTGTATATTAGAAGAATTTATATATTAGTAAAGGAATTTACTTAGTTTTTAGAAAAGAGGGGACTGATGTAGGGAAAGTTAAGGGTTAAGGGCCCACCTGCAAAAGCTGTTTGCTAAACAATGTATCCACCTGCAAGAGCTGCTTGCTAAACAATGTATATCGCTTGCTTAACCTAATTGTGCTTGCCAAAGCAGAACAAGGGAGGATGTAAGGCTATTGATAGAGTGAAGGAACTGTGACTTGGTTCCTGCTCTCTGGACCCCTAAACTGGTTGGAACCAGCCTTGAAGTTTGGACTAAGACCAAGGGACCAGAGAGCATGCACAAGGAGGCAAGGTGAAAAGTTCATCTCTGAGGAAGACTCGTCTACTTCACCCCGAGACCCTTGCCCATGACCACTAGGAGGCACTGCGCAAGTGCAAGCATATGGAAATGGCTTTAGAACTCATTATCATATGAAGCGAGGATAGGTTATGAATATGTATAGGCGTATCAGGAGAACTTAATACATATGTAATACTTTAAGGAATAAATGTAGAGACAAGAGTCGCTAATGGTGCACGTGCCTTAGAGGAACTATCCTCCATGTGCCTCAGCGCTGAATAAACATACCTACTTTACAACTTTCGGTTGTAGAGTCTTTCTCCACGTATCACAGGGACTTGAGAGATGCGGGAAGCCTGACTGACAGTGAAGACTGAGGCGAAACACTCATTGAAGACCTCAGCCTTCTCCATATCTGTTGTTACCAGTTCTCCCTTCTTGTTTATCGGGGGGTGGGGTACGCTCTCCTTGGCTTTTCTTTTCTGACATATGCACTTAGAGAATCCCTTCTTGTTATTCTTCACATCCCTTGCCAAGTCTTGTTCTAGCTGTGCCTTAGCTTTCCTGATCCCATCCCTACACATCCGAACCATATCCCTGTACTTTTACCAGGTCACCTGTCCCTGCTTCCATTGGTAGTGCATTTCATTCTTATTCCTCAGTTTGAGGAGCAGGTCCTTGCTCAGCCATGCCATTTTCTGGCTTGGCTTGCTTGACTTCCTACACACTGGGATGGAGAGCTCTTGTGCTCTAAGAAAAGCAGCTTTAAAGAGTTGAGAGCTCAAGTCAGCTCTTTTGTCCCTAAGGATAATTTCCCAGGGATTTCATTCACCAACTCCTTAAACAGCTGGAAGTCCACTCTTCTGAAGTTCAGGGTCTTTACTTTGCTCTTTGCCAGGCCCATGTTCCTTGAGATCACAAACTCAGTAAGGACATGGCCACAACAGCCCAGGCTGCCGCCAATCTTAACCTCTTTAATGAGCTCATCTGCATTGGTGAGCACCAGATCCAGTAATGCTTCTCCTCTGGTTGGTTTATCTAATACCTGGACCAGGAAGTTGTACTCAAAGAACTCCAGGAGTCTCCTGGATTGCCTACAGCCAGTTTGTCCTGGTTTAAAAGACAGATGTCTGCCAAGGAAGGCAGGAACCCTCCTGGAATAGAAAGATGACCCCCTCCCTCCAAATTATTATAACCATGAAATTATAGGGCTTCAATGCAAAGATATGGGAAAAAGAATAACAGTTCTTTACTAGAATATATAGCAAGACAGACCAACAACAACAAAAAAACCAGAAAACCCAATAACACTTTTCTTGCTTGTCAAGCAATTTCCCCTTTGGTGTAGTTACGACAGCAACCGGCAGGGGGCACTGTTGGCTTGTGTGGAGGCACAGAGGCTGCAGTGACTTCCCCGTGGCTTCAGGGGGCACTGTTGGCTCCCAGCAAGGCAGAGGGGCTGTGATGGTTCCCGTGTCCTCAGGGGCGCTCCGACGTGGGCTCAGAAACCCCCCTATCGTGGTTTGACACTGGCCAAATGCCAGGCACCCATGAAAGGCCTGCTCACTCTGCTCTGCTCTGCAACTGGACAGAGGAGAGAAAATTTAACAAAGGGTTAATGAGTTGAGATAAGGACCGGGAGAAAACACTTCAAGGGCAAAACAGGCTCAGCTTAATGATGTTAAATGAATTTATTACTAAAAAGATCAGAGTAAAAGAATGAGAAGTAAAATAAGCCCTTAAAGACAACCTTTTCTCCCCCAACCCCTCCCTCCTTCCCACCAATGGTGCAGGGAGACGGGGTGGGGGTTTTGGTCAGTTCATCACCCACTATGATCTTTCCACTGCTCAGGGAGAGGAGTTGTTTCCCTGCTGCACCGTGGGGTCCCTCCCACGGGAGACAGTTCTCCGCGAACTCCTCCAGCGTGGGTCCACTCTCACGAGCAGCAGTACTCCCAAAACTGCTGCAGCGTGAGTCCATCCCATGGGCACAGTCCTCCCAAAACTGCTACGGTGTGGGTCACTCTGCCACGGGGTGCAGTCCTCCAAGGATGGCTGCTCCAGCCTGGAAGTAAGGCCTCTCTCTCCACTGGGACTTCCTCTGGATCACAGTGTCCTGGTATCCACCCGCTCTGGTGTGGGCACCTCCCCCACGGGCTGTGAGTGGACCTCTGCATCCCCCATTGACCCCCATGGGCTGCAGGGGGACAACCTGCTTCACCATGGTCCTCACCACAGGCTGCAGGGACATCTCGGCTCCAGCGCCTGGAGCACCTCCTCCCCCTCCTTCTGCACTGACCTTGGTGCCTCCATTGTTGTTCCCCTCACATATTCTCACTTCTATTCCTCTCTAGTTGGAAAATTACAGCTGCGCCAGCAACTTTTGTTGTGATTTCTTCTTAAATATGTTATCACAGAGGAGTTACCATCATCTCTACTTAGCCCAGCCTTGGCCAGCAGCACGTCCATCATCAGAGCCATCAGGGATTGTCTCTGCTGGATATGGTGGAAGCTTCTAGCAGCTTCTCACAGAAGCCACCTCTGTAGCCTCCCTGCTACCAAAAACCAGGCCCTGCAAAACCAACACACCCCCCAAGGGGGTGGTGGGAGCTCGGGCAAAGGGAGAAGATGGGAGATGGCTCCCCTTGCAAAACTCACAGGGTCTCGGCAGCTGGTCTTGGTACCACTTCGGGCGGCGAGCTAAACTGTAGCAGTATCCCCCGAGCAGCGGGCTGGAGCAGTGGAGACGGGAAGACCCAGGGCCGAGAGCTAAACTGTAGCAGTATTCCCGTAGCAGCCAAATGCCCTCTGCAACACACACGGCCGTTCTCCCCAGTTGCCCAGCAGAAAAAAGGGAAGAGGCCAGCTCTTACCCCTCAGCCAAGTCTCGGTTGGCCCCAACAGCTCTCACGGCATTATACTGCAATTCCCGAGAAAAACCCCCGGCCAGAGAGCTCACTCCCCAGCCAAAACTCCCAAACAACTCCACTGGAATGCCAGGGCCATCAGTCACTCTTTTGTTAACTCAATTACCTCCTATTCATCCTCCCCAGGCATCACCCCCTTCTCCCAGTGTCTTTTGCAGATGACAGATAGGAATCTTAGAAATGATACAACTTTTAAATTTTTTTTTTGTAACTTTAGTCAGGTTTGTTCACCTTTGCCCAGGAGGGAAAGAATTGAAGTTTCTCTTCAAAGGATTCTGTTTCACCGGGTGAGGCCTGGTGAGGTTAACATCTCAACTGATTAGGAGTACCCAGAAGATACATGGGAGATGAACAAACATTAACAGGCATCTAGAAACATCAACCTGAAGCTTTTCCCCCCCCCCCCCCCCGCGTGGTTGGAGACACCCGGTCTGGAGAAGACTGATAAGAGAACCGAAAAATGAGAACCAAATTAGCCTCCAAAGTGAAGGGATCAATAACCAATAGGAGACTGAATACTAAGAAATGTGTAATTTAAGGCCAATGAACTAAAATTTCTTGGGTTTTGTCTGTATAAAATATGGGAAACATCGAGTAAAGAGCCATGTGTGTGATGGAATGATTTTCCCTGCACAAGCCGGGCAATGTGTGGATGAAATTATTTCTGTTGCACATCCTGGCTAGAACAACATCCTGGCCAGAATAAAGTAATGCCTTAATTCTCTAACACTAAAAGATGTTGTTGCAGAGTTTTTGTTTTTCCCTCAGTTTTGGCAACAGGAAGAAATTCCCCTGAGAAACCTAACCCAGAACACAACTGTATTGCTTTCCCAACAGACATCCAGGTGGTTGAAATCCCCCATCAGTATGAGGACTTGCGATCATGATGCCACCTGGAGGTGAAGCAAGAAGGCCTTGTCAACAGGCTCCCCCGATCAGGCGGCCTGTAGTAAACCCCAACTAGGTGTCCAGTTGTTGTTAATGGTGTACATCCTACAGTGTGTGACAAAGTGTGGATGTTTCCTGGATCCTCTTTTTAAGTATTTAACTACAATATGCAGTTTTCAGAAGAAAATTATTTTCATGGATCTTCCCTTGGAACGTTAAGACTGTGTCCTTGGTTACAGGAGTAGGGTGCCAGTTTAGCACTATGTGGGTGTAACCAAACTGTGTATTCTACTCCCCTGTACATCATTTCTGATGAACTGTGAATGATGGATCGTTTGCAGTAGCTGCCCAGTGCACACCCAACACCTCAGGCTACAAGCTGGATGTTAAATGAGATAAGGAAGGAGAGGCAAACCCTTCGAGGCAGGGTAGTATTTCTTTTTCTTCACACAAATGACTCAGCTATAATTACTCCCCCTGGGGAAGCACCAGCACAGTCACACCCAGCCTGAGAAGTCATCTCTGCTAATGGGCCATGATGGACTCAATGGCACTATCAGAATAGGCAGCTGCAACTTAGACCATCAAAGACCCCCCAAAATATCCCACGACTTGCATTATTACATCACCCATTGTGGAACTCCCCACCCTGGGGGAGGTACTGAACATTCCCACCTGAACCTGATAATATAAAATCTTTAGGCTTGGGGACTTGGAGCATCACCACTCGATGGATCCAGAGGAGGACCAGAACTTCAACAAGACTGCAACCACCACTCTCAACAGACTGTGACTATTACTTTAAGAGGACTGCGACCATCACTCTGACCAACAGGGTGCCAGGCTGTACTCAGACTTTGTGAGTTAAGACCAGTTTTCTCTGTATCATTGTACTGTAATCTCTCTAGTAAATTGTAACTCTGACCTTTAATCTCTCTGGAGGTAGTTGAGTGGAGTTCATTTCTCCTGCTGGTTTACCTTTAAACCAGCACACACTGTAAAACAACAACCCAAAATATAGTGCTAAGAAATTGCAAAGTTTGCTTTTCATGAAGAATATTGTGAGATGTGTTGTATCAGAGGCCTGCAAGAACCATTATTTTAGAATCATGGTTATTTTTACGAATGTAAGAAATTTACCTTCTAAGAAACTTTGGGAAATTATTGCCGGGGAAGAAAGGGCTTTCTATTAATTAAAACACTTTTAGTAAGATAACAAAAGCAGTTGATCTGCAAATTGGCCAGTTACAAGAAATTACCTGGGTATTGTGGAGGTTTTTCAAAGTGAATGAAGGAGTTTAAATAAGAGGACAAACAGAGTTTTGAAACTACTTTCAATTTTGAATATACAGTAACTGAGGATTTGAGAAATATTACTTTACAAGTGAAGATTGTTTTGTAGTTGTGTTGAAACAGGGGGCTTAATTTGCATAATGAATTACAGGCCAGATTTTTGGCAATAAACGGCTCTCCTTTGCACCTGCCTGGGGTCTCCACGTCTGTCATCATCACCCTTATTGCAACAAAAACTTACATAAGAGAAAGCCTGGCATGCTAGCTTAACATAAGTGGCTTGGAATAGGGAAGTTAGAAGGGCTAACGCCTAACTGCTTCTGGCAAAAAGAAATAAGAAAGGCTGGCTACTCCCAGACGCCCTCCATGCGAATGGCAAGTGGAGAGTAGCTTAAAAACATAGAAAAATGATGCAATATATAGCTAACAGTTGCAATGCCCCCATACCTTCCATGACAGTGGTACGTTACTCAAGGTTTCTCCGGAGTCCGAGAGCAGTTTCCTGAGGCATACTGCTATCACTACATGGATGATATCCTGGTGGCAGCATCCACCCAGGACGAGCTGCTGAGGATACAGCCTCTGCTGCTCGATGCTYTGCATTCTTACGGATTGCAGGTGGCTCCGGAGAAAGTCCAACGGCAACCTCCTTGGAAATACTTGGGAGTCAAAATTTTGGATCAAACCATACAACACCAGGAGGTGAAATACTCAGCTTCTATTAAGACTCTCAATGATGCTCAGAAACTGCTGGGTGTCATCAATTGGTTACCTCCTTATTTAGGGCTAACCACTGCGCAACTTTCCCCGCTTTTTAATATTTTAAAAGGGGACCCCGAGTTGAATTCACCTCGGAAATTGACTCCTGAAGCACGACGAGCGCTGGAAGAGGTTCAACAGGCTGTTTCTGCTTGTCAGGTTTATCGAGTGGATCCCTCCATTGATATCACTGTTTTTATTACCACTCCGTATTTCCATCCTACAGGTATCATTGGCCAATGGAATAAACAATGGCCTGACCCTTTGCATATCCTGGAATGGGTCTTTCTGCATCACCAGCCGAGAAAGCACCCGCATTGTTTGAATTGATCGCTTGTTTGATAATCAAATGCCGCCAATGGTGCTTGCAATTGATGGCAGCGGATCCTGCAACAATTGTTCTTCCAGTACAGCAGGAACACTTTGAGTGGAGCTTTGCCAACAGCACTCCCCTGCAAAGTGCGCTGCAGAACTTTACAGGGTATATTGCTTATCACCTGCCCAGCCATAAATTATTGCAATTGGCAAAATCGACCAGCCTCACCTTGCAGTCAAAAAATAGTCGGGTGCCAGTGCAAGGACCCACCATCTTCACAGATGGGTCCGGGAAGACCAGGAAAGCCATTGTCACCTGGAAGGAGGAGTCTGAGTGGCAAGTGCTGGAAGGCCRTGAATCAGACTCAGCCCAGCTGGTTGAACTGAGGGCTGTTGCAATGGCTTTTCAGCAGTTTTCTCAGGTGCCTTTGAATTTGGTCACTGACTCTGCTTATGTAGCAGACATCACTCAACGCTTAGATTGTTCGCTTCTAAAAGAAGTCGACAATAAGGCTCTGTTTTCGCTATTGAAAACCTTGTGGTGTGCAATTCAAGCTCGAGTTCATCCATATTACATCTTGCATATTCGAAGCCACACCAATTTGCCAGGTTTCATAACAGAAGGTAATGCCAGGGCTGACATGTTAGCTAACCCGGTCTGGGCAGCGCCTCAACCTGACACAATCGCGCAAGCCAAGGCATCGCACAACTTTTTCCATCAAAGTGCGCATACCCTGCAGAAGCAGTTCCATTTAACGCCAACTGAGGCTCGGGACATTGTCAGCACTTGTGCTGTCACGGACTCGCTGCACCTTTGCCATCTGGAGTAAACCCCAGAGGTCTAAAAGCCTTGCAGCTTTGGCAAACGGATGTCACGCACATCCCTGAATTTGGCAGATTTAATATGTGCAGGTGTCTATTGACACTTTCTCCTCAGCCATGTGGGCATCTGCTCATACTGGAGAGAAAGGCCGCGATGTCATCGCCCATTGGAGATTAGCTTTCGCAATCCTGGGCATGCCGTCCTCTGTGAAAACCGATAACGGCCCTGCCTATGTTTCACAGAAGACGCGGCAGTTTCTGTACCTATGGGGTGTAGATCACACTTTGGGTATTCCACATTCTCCTACTGGCCAAGCCATTGTTGAACGCACTCATGGTACTTTGAAGCGTGTTCTAGAGAAACAAAAAGGAGGAATGCATGGAGAAACCCCACAGAGTCGACTAGAAAAAGCTTTGTATACAATTAATCATCTTACAGTGCCACCAAATTCAAACAATCCTGTCATTTTAAATCATTTTCTCTCATTGCAGTCTTCAGGCGAGACGCACCTGCCTCAAGCGAAAGTCTGGGTTCGGGACTTGCTCGCTAACAAGTGGGAAGGTCCGCACGAGCTTATTGCTTGGGGTTGTGGGTATGCTTGCGTTTCCACAGATACCGGGGTGCGATGGCTACCTGCAAGATGCGTTCGCCCTGACCTGCGGCACCAGGAGCAAAACAGGCGACCTCCAAGGCAACCTGCAGATGATGACTAGAATGCAGATCATCAACCGAACGATCCTTCTGATGACGACCAAGATGTCGACCATCAGGCGGATGGTCCCTCTACAAGCAGAGACTGAACTTTAAGTTTCTTTCGTTATGGAGTCAGAATGTTAAAAGCCCTTAAGGCTGTTCAGAATTAATAACTGATGTAGAGTTAAGTTTGGTAAATGTATATGTAGAGTTAAGTTTGTTAAATGTATCTCCCAGGGAATTGCTGGAATGTCTCTCTGCCTACTCTAAATCAGCATCTGATTCAAGTCCTGTTTGATAACCAGCCGATTACCAAACAGACCCCTCATGTTGTGTTTGTCCTCCTTGCTGCAAAGGATCCTGCAGAGGATTACAAACGCCATTTTGTCCTGAAACAAAAAGGGGGAATTGTGACTGCTGAAAAGCTGTCGGCAGAGAGGCCTTCTATCTCTCAGCATTTTCGTGAGACTTCTCTCTTTCTCTCTTTTCCCAGGCAAAACTATTATAAACAATCCTAGGAGTTTTTGTAAATTAATTAAGCTTTGTGCAGCTGCGCTTTGCTATCATTTTTGCTTAGATAAATATTTTGGAATAGGTGTTGTTAGAACTGACCAATGAACTTGGTAGGTGGCTGACCAAGGGTCCAATAGACTCTTGACATTTCTATAAACTTCAAGCAAGCTAAGGGATATAAGCCGCTCTGTAAAATAATAATAAACTCTGCATCGCTTTGTTCTCCCTGGACTGTGTGTCGTATTTCTTGGGACACTTGCAACAGCTAACTGCTTGCTTATCAAATACTAACCACAACCAAAAATGATGCAATGTATAGCTAACTGCTTATTTATCGAATACTAACCACAACCATGTGTGAATGCATGGAATTTTTGATAAAATTGCTGTATAAACTCACTGAAATTTGTGTAAGGTGGAGAAGCATTTTCGGGGGGTGCAGACCCTCGCTCTCCCGCCGGCCTAAAAATAAAAGCGCTTTGACTGACAGATTCGTTTGTCAGCCGAATTCTTTAATTCACTGTTTCAGATGCAGCACATCTTCTGAATCAAAGGGCAAGAATCTTAACTGCAAGGGTAAACTTAAAAGAAGGTAGTAGCTAGCAAGCATGTGACCAGATCAATGGACACAGGACTTATAATGATAACTTACAAATTATTATTTTTCTGTCTACCTTTTTCTTCTAAAACACCTTTGGACTCCTGTTCTGCTATGGCCTTTCAGTAAAACAAAGGCTTTTGCTGGCAAAGAATTGAGAAACTTCTTAAAATTATTCTGCCAGCAGGAGAGAGAAATGTCCAGGGCATAAAAATGCTTTCATGGTAAGAGTGCAGTAGGAAAACTTCTGAGTGATAAATGAACATATATCATCATATGTAAGGGTGAATACAGCTCGTGCCAATCTTAAGTAGACTTTGAAAGGCATCAGTAAAGCTAGTGACAAGGTTCAGAGGACAGAGGTCAAAAATGTTGCCCACAGGACTTTTCTTTTTTCTAATGGGCTCTTGAATCTGATAATGCAGACTATATAACTCCAAAAAAGAGTAGGTAGTCTAAAATTAGAAATAACATGGTGTCACTTGATGTGCTACTACCTTTCAAGTTTGAGATCTGAGATGACAATAACAATAGTACTATTTAGGCTTAATTTTGTGTATTTTACTTCAATATGGAAATTTCCCCCAGCAAAAATTATCTTCTATATGAATAATCTGCATCTGGTCACTCAGAGCACTGTTGGAAAAATTTAGTCCACCACAATATATCACTGGATCAACTGTTCCACTGAGTAATGCATTACCTGCATAGATTTGCCTTCAAGGCAAATGATCCTTCAAGGGCCAGCCATATATTATTGCTGCATTGTCACAAATTTTTGGAATAGTTTTTACAGATAATCATGCTGCTGTCCTCTCAGAAGTTAGACATTTTGGGGGCACCTGAAGACAAGAAGAGAGTAATTCCTTATAGGTATGAACATACCTTGATTTTCATCAGTGAGCCTGGCTATCTTCTGTACAACAAAATGCACTCAATCTTTTGGAGAACTTAATAAGAGGGAAGAAGAAATTAATAGGAGAGAGCATCATCTTAGTTCATGATGTAATCAGAGTGAGCTAGAAAATAGCTTAGACGGAGATGTATAGGCAAACATGAGAAACAACTCTACCTTAGAAACTATTGCACTAAGAAAATTTTCCCTGGAGTCTGGTTTATATGTTAACTACTCAGTCCCATGCACCCTTAACTCTAAATGCCAACTTAAGCCATTCCACAAGGCTACTTCATTTCAGCCACTACAGGTCCCACCTATGTTTAGATTTCATGCTGATCTGCTTATGGTACTGTCTTGGGGATTGTTATCCCATAGTCATGTTGTCACTGTTTCTCCTTCTCCCCTCCTTCCCAGCTCGGGGGTATCGCAATATATGTGAGTTTGGCCTGGGATTCTAGTGGGGGTGATGCCAAAGAGATTTTTGCTTTTATACTTTTTATATATTAGTAGCCCTGTAGGCTTTTACTGTATAACTATGTAGATTCTTAGCTAGCAGTTTTCCTACCCCTTAGGTATAACAAGACATTCCTGAACACCTTATCACCGCTAGTGTTCTGGGAACCAGGGACATTTCACTGTCCCATGTCTCCTAAAAACATAAACAACAGTAGAGCTAGAAGTTTAGGGGGGCTTCAGTAGGAGGCCAAACCAAGGGAGGAATTACCTCGTTAACCATATTTCTAATTGGGAGATTTTGGTCAATTATGTTAATTTGCTAAACTTATAAAAGTGTCGGAGTCCATTCGGGGGGGCTGTGCGGAGCTGTGCAGGTTTCGGGTCGACATCTTGGCCAGCATTTTGTACCCCTGGAGGACCTCCAATAAAGGTAATTGCTTTCTTTATCCTCTTAACATTGTCCAGCTTCTAATTTTAGGTGGAAAAGGCAACAGGGCGGGGCTGGGGGTTGTGCTCTTTCCTTCCGATTTGGGATCGGAGCAGCACAGCCGTGTGGGCAGAGGTGTGTGTCTATCGAGCTGGGGCTACTGCTACATTGTAACTTAGCAGTCCCTTAGCTGGGGTTTGGTCAGTCTGTGCCCAGTTGGGAGCAGAGAACGGTCATGTGTGTTGCAGGGAGCATTCAGCTGCTGTGCTACACTGTAGCTCAGCCTGCCATCTCAGGTCTGCCCGCTCAGCTTTTCTGCTGCTGCTGCTGTGCTGAAACCCGGGACCAGGGCCGCCTCCTGCCGGGTCCCTGCCTGCAGGGTGTTGCCACGGCTACCCCCATGTGTTGGGCTCTGAGACTCCGATCTGCTGCAGTTTCTGCACGGCAAGCCTGCTCATCTTTTCCCTGCTTCCTGGCCATTTGGGGGGTCCAGAGCCAATGTGTGGGGTGCTGCTGGGGCTGTCCCCTTATGGGCCTCCTCTTTGCATAGCAGCCCGACATCGCGGCCAATTGCTGTCCATGAGTTTGCAGAGGGAAGCCCTCTCCCCTCCTTCCCCCATGCCCGATTTGCCCATTGCCACGTGAGAGGTTGCCGCGCATGCACCACAGCACCCCATCGCACCTGCCCTGCCTCACCAGGGCCCATCAGCACCCCCTGCTGGTTTTTGTCATAACTACACCAAAAAGGGACATTGCTCAACAGGAGAGAAAAGGCTGTTATTGGGGGTTTTATTCCTTTTTTGTTGTTGCTGTTTACCTGTCTCGTTATATATATCTATCCTAGTAAAGAACTGTTATTCCTTTTCCCATATCTTTGCCTGAAAGCCCCATAATTTCAAGATTATAATAATTTGGAGAGAGGGGGTCATCATTTCCATTCCAGGAAGGTTCTTGCCTTCCTTGGCAGACACCCGTCTTTTAAACCAGGACAGGTACTCAGCAACTACACATCAGTTGTCTGTGGGTTTGTTTTCAAGAAGTTTATATTATTTCTTCTGAAGCGCATTTTTTACCTTAAATTCTGCCTTACCCAGTAGACTCAGCATCCCCACACACCTTTTCAGCCCAGCATTTATTCACCACACTCCACTCAAGGACCTGCAAGCATAGTCAATATTACAGTGACTGCAGTCAGTCAGGTAAGGCAGGCTTTGTCTGCTCCAGCCATTGTTCCTGGTGAAGATTCATAGAAGAAACTGACTGAAATGAGTGTACAAAGACATGTTCTCCTCAGGAGCAGTTCATTTGCCCTGTGAACAGGGCAGTGTCTGGCAGTTACGTGCCTAGGACACAATGCTGGTAAGGTGTTCATATGCTCTTATGAAACCACAGTGTTGTCACAAATGGTTTTTATCTCTTAGTGCTGTCTAATACCAGTTTGGGATCACTTCAAAAGTAGGTCATTCTGCAGTCAATCAGAAATCTTGCAGTGTTGATTGTCAAAGCAGTGGTTAAGGGTGATAGAGAAGTAGATTTATTAAGCACATTGAGAATAAGGTACACAAATAGAGATACTGAAACTGCAGTTTACCGAAACTCAGGCAAATTAACAAAAACTTTTAATGAATATTGAATATAGCACCACACAAAAGGTACACTGTGCAATGTGTTGCCTTTAAGGAACATACAAAAAACCTTTAAAACTAGAAAAAAACTAATGTAAAAAGCTTTCTTGTTCATCAGATAGGTAACGTCGAAGGGTCATTTACTCAGTCTCTTCTTTCAGTGCGGATTGTTATGCTATAATGGCTTAAAATTATTTCAAATATAAGGTGTCTCTAAAGTATTTATTGGTCTCTCACATTCCTTACATAGCTAAACTTTCTTAGCCTGAATTGTTCAGATTAAGTTTTGTATATTAGCTATTATACTACTATGCTTACATTAAATAGGCTTTATTTTTTTTCCTTTCTGTAACTGAAGTGAACTGGAAATGTTTCTATTTTGCCTGAATATGGAACACACAGATGTTTCAGAACATCCTTTATCTGATGCATATTGCACTTAGAGAAAGGCAGGTTTACATAAAGAGAACCTTAGCAAGACAACCATAGTAATAGAGCCATAGTCAAATCAAAGCGTGGAATGGACCCAGTGCTAAATGCATATAAAGAGAGTACTGAAAAACTTCTAGGCTTCCAGCTTCACTGACTCTAGTATGGAACGTGCTTCTTTAAACTCTTCAGTTTCTTGCAATTCTTTTTCATTTTCCTGGAATTAAAAACAAAAATTTTGAGGATTTTGAAAATAATGGACATAGGATTAAATTTAAGAAGGAAACTATGAAACAAGGGATATATCATTATTGAAAACACTAATTTTACATAATTCAAAGTACAGGCAAGTTATTTTGTCCTGCTTAAGGTTCAGGATAATGGCTGTCATGTGTGAATAGATTTGACCAATAATACCTCTATTTTGTTAAATAAATATTTAAAACCAAGGACAGCATAACTGGAACCAACAACAGAACTAAGAACAAAAGTACCATTAATAAAAAAGCTTAAGCAGAGATTGACAATTAAAAAGCCATACTACTACACAGTTGATTTTAAGCATTGAAGGTGAGCTAAGAACAGAAAGCAACCTCTAAAGACTACCAAATTCTTAATAAGAATAGTAACTCCCAACACTCCTTAAGTTTATACAGCACAGTGTATGGATCAATAGCATCACTTCTACATGCTGCTGAAATCTAGACCAACTAACTGTCAAGTAACTAGTTGAATGACAAAAGGACCCTAAATCCTGCCAGGTACCAAGAACTTAGTTTGGAAAACAATACAGGCATACCACCCAAGGACAAGAGCCCTTGACTTTTCATTTGAAAAGGGTTTTGCATTTTAGCTGTGTCTTGGTTTGAGACAGTTTAAAGAGGTGGGCACTCCGAAATGAGTAACCTCCCTCCTGATTCCAACCAATCCCTTTCCACCAATAAGAAATGGGATACGAGTAGATATAAGTGAAAAAAACAACAGTTTACTAACAAACAAAATGGCAACAGGCAAGAAAAAAAAAGTAACAGTAAATAACTGCTAGATACCAAACTGCTAAAAACTCATGACCCCTGTGGGGACAAAGAGAGACCTGAAATGTTGGAAATACTCTTTCCTGAGATGGCGCCCTCCAGGCAATCGTGTTCCCAGAAAGAGAGACAAGATGGCGACAACCCCTACTGGAAAGGCAGGAGCCTAGAGGGCAGTTCTAGAGGCAGATGAAGATTTGCCAGCTTGTATGGGATCTGCACCACTGGCGCCACTTTCCTCCTGCCATTCGCTGACTCTGACGGCGCTCCTGCTGTGCTCTGAACGGTAGCTCTAGTGAGGGGGGGGAAAAGACTGTTCCTTCCATGCCAGCATGGGGTGGCCCAACCCCAGGAACCGGCTTTTTTGATACTGACAGAGTTTGCAAAGTTCACTTCAAAACAGTTTCTTATTGCGAAATGCAGTCTTTACGGGTGGCTACAGTTGCAAACCCAAAGCTGCCACAAAAGAGAGAGGCTCTGCTCCTGTAGTCTTCTCTCCTGGAGCGGGAAGCCGATTGATTTGGACTGGCTTGCTGGAGCAGGGCCGCCCGTGACGACAGGCAGGCACCCATAGAATTCACCCTAAGGCAGCTCAAACCTGCTAGCTGCAGTCTCTCCGAGACAAGGAAAAAAACCCAAAAAACAAAAAGAGAACCCAAAAAGGGTTTTACCCACTTGACCTGCTTGATTGCAGTGCATGTTTCACAATCATGGATAACCTGAGGTATAGTGTCTGTGGTTAAGTCCATCCCTCAGTCACGAGCCCATCAGTATGTCACATCTTTTTCCTGATGACCTGATGCATCATGGGCCCACCTAGCAAAAAAAACTCTCCCTTATGTTGCCAATCCAAATCTACCTGTGACACCTTAATTTTCGTAGCCTGATCCACGTTTGTTGTTGCAGTGCTCCTCATTAGCCCAACTCTTAGGCCCATGCACATCCACATGAGGGACTTTCACTGTCAGCTTCTCTACCCAGGTAATGTCTTGCCATTCTTCAGCAGCCTAAATGAATTTCTGTCTCTGCTGCCAATTGGCCTTTTTCTACCTTTCCAGCCACCCCCACAGAGTGTTTGCTACCATCTATGAGTCAGTGTAGAGGTAGTGTTGGCCACTTCTCTTGCTCAGTGATGTCCACAGGCAGCTGGATGGCTTTCAACTCTGCAATCTGACTGGATCCACCTTGTCCTTCGGTAGCTTCCGTGACTCGCCATACAGCTGCTTTCCATTTCTTACTGGTCCCTATGATATGGCAGGAACCATCAGTGAAGAGAGCATATCACATGTCACTCTCCGGTAGCTGGTTAGATGGTGGGGTCTCCGCAGAGCATGTCACCTGTTCTTCCTCTTCTTATGATAATCCAAACCTCTCACCTTCAGGCCAGTTTCTGATGACTTCCAAGATCCCAGGGTGATTTAGATTTCCTATTCGAGCTCGCTGTGTATTGAGGGCAATCCACTCACTCCAGGTAGCATCGGTGGCATGATGTGTTGCAGGGACTTTTCCTTTAAACATTCAGCCCAGCACTGGTAGTCAGGGTGCCAAAAAAGCTGTGCTTTGGTGTCAATCACTTCTCGGGCAGCTCGAACCCCTTCATAGGCTGCAAGAATCTCTTTTTCAGTTGGAGTGTAGCTGGCCTCAGATCCTCTGTATGCCCAACTCCAAAACCCAAGAGGTCATCCTTGAGTCTCCTCATGTACCTGATGCCAGAGGATCCAGGATGGACCATTCTCCCCAGCTGTGGTGTAGAGCATGTTCTTCACATCCTGTCCTGTCCTGACTGGGCCAAGGGCTACTGCGTGGACAATCTTTTGCTTGATCTGCTCAAGGGGTTGCTGTTGTTCAGGGCCTCTCTTGAAATCATTCTTCTTTTGTGTCACGAGGTAGAGAGGACTCACAATCTGGCTGTACTCCGGGATGTGCATTCTCAAAAAAACCATGGTGCCTAGGAAAAACTGTTTTTCCTTCTTGCTGGTTGGTGGGGACATAGAAGTTATCTTATTAATCACCTCTGTTGGAATCTGTCTGCATCCATCTTGCCACTTGACCCATAGGAACTGAATTTCCTGGGCAGTCCTCTTGACTTTGCTTTGTTTGATGGCAAAACCAGATTTAAGGAAAATCTGCATTATTTTCTTCCCTTTCTCAAAACCCTCCTCTGCTGTGTTCTCCCATACAACGTCATTGATGTGTCTTGAGGTGACTTTATGATGCTGTATCCCCTATCGCCTGCTCTATGCCAGACATGAATCCTGTGCCTTTAAGCTACCAGGCGAATTCTTCAGTACAGCTTCTTCAAGGACACTCACTCTTCCCCCTGTGTTCACCACTGCTGCAGGTGCAGAGGGAGCACTATTTTTTCCCCTAGCCAGCTCTCGGCTCTGTTTTCTCAGGAGAGAGACAGAGAGCTAAAAAACTTTTTTTTGCTTTTTAGCTAGCTTGCTAGCTGAGGCAAGACAGTTTTTCCTAGGACTGTGGTTTTTTTCTTCTCCTTCTTCCTCTGGAACTGTTCAGCTGAGCTCCATTCTGGAATACCATCACCAGAGGCCTACATAGCAGTCCGGAGGGGGCCCATGCCACTCCAGCTCCGGAGAGAGAGCAGAGCCACACCTACATGAAAGGACTCTGAATTCTACCCAGGTTTTCTCCACCACGAGAGGTTTATTATCTAACATTATTCATTTTTTTTCTTTATTTCCCTGGTGCCTGTGTGCACACTGTTAAATAAACAGCTTTTTTTCATTTTCCTTCTAGAAATTCCTGAGGTGGGGGGGGACTCGTAATTTGTCTCAAACCGGGACAATGTACCACGAATGTTCTGTAGCCTCACCCTTTTCCAGTGCAGTCTGGATCAGTCCATGGCAAATGGTGGGGCTGTGTTTCCACCCCTGGGGCAGTTGGTTCCAGGTGTACTGAACAGCCCTCCTGTTACCAGATGATAAATTGTCTACACCCGGTGAGCTAACACACTGCTTGTTCTCCAAAAACTACTGGCCTATGGAACTGCACATTGCCCATCATGTAAGAAGGAGAACTGCAAGTTCACCAGCCCCAGTGCCCTGCCATCTCAGCCAGGTCGACTGGAACATTGGGGTCTACCACCACCAGGGACCACCAGAGAGACCCCCAGGACAGAAGAACGCATGCGTAAAGGGGAGGGAAAAGATGTTAATCATTTTGGGGAAATGATTATCGTATGTATGTTTATTCTGGGACAATCAATGAATATGTATGTAAAATACAGTATATAAACAGGAACTTTACTGCACTGAGCATGCCCAGTTTTTGGAGGAGCTATCCCCCTGTACATCTGGCTGAATAAAGAATGCCTGCTTCTTAATGCTACATTGGTGTTAAGGAGTTGTTTATTTTACCGAATTTTTGGTAACACTCCAGGTAAAAGCAAAGTGTAGCCTGCACTCTGCTGCTAGAGGAATGGAGAAAAATCCATTAGCAATATCAATAGCAGCATCACTTTACTGCCTTGGACTCCAGTTTGTACTGAAGCTCCAGCATGTGTGGCAAGGCAGCACTCAGTCATGGTGTAACTTTGTTCAGGCCACGAGAGTCCACTGTCAGTCTCCATTCCCCATCAAAATTACGCACAGGCCATATGGGGCTGTTAAAGGGTGAATGAGTCTTACTGACCACTCCCTGGCTCTCCAGTTCACAGATCATCTTATGAAAATCACAAGTCTTGGTTGGTGAGGTATTGCTGACGATGCACTGTAGTGGTGGTGATCAGTACCTGCTGTTCTTCCACCCTCAGGAGTCCTACTGCAGAAGGGTCCTTTGAGAGACCAGGCGAAGTGTTCAACTGTCTAATGCTCTCTGTCTCCACAGCACCGATCCCAAAAGCCCACCTGAGTCCTTTTGGGTCTTGGAAATAACCACTCCTGAGGAAATCTATGCAAACAATACACAGGACCTCTGGACCAGTCACAATAGGGTGTTTCTTCCACTCCTACCCAGTCAAGCTCACCTCAGCTTCCAACAGAGTCAACTGCTGAGACCCCCCTCTCACCCCAGCAATGGAAGCATGTTCTGCCCTCACATGTTCCAATGGTATTAGAGTACATTGTGTGCCAGTGTCAACCAAAGCCTTGTATTTCTATGGTTCTGATGTGCCAGGCCATTGGATTCACACAGTCCAATAGACCTGATTTTCCCTTGTCTCTACCTGGCTAGTGGCAGGGCCCCTCTAGTTCTGGCTATTGTTCCCTCCCTGGGTATATATTCTGGAGGTGATTTATGAAAAATTAAATATTCACAGACAAAAAAACTCTCCAACTAATTAAAGTTGAAAAGTGGTATGTTTTATTTTCGGCCGGGGGCCGTGTGGGATCGTTCCCAAAGACGCAGCGCCGATTTGCAAAACAGTACAAAGTTCTTTTATCTACAAAAGTTCTAAATATTAAAAATAAAAAATACATATTCATAACATAAACACCTCCCATTCCCGCTTCATATGATAATTAGTTAAAATATCATTAAGCATGCGTAGTTTGCTCTTTGAGTCGGTGGGCGTATTTTGAGTAGGGGGATGAATTTTGATAGTCTTCCTCGCTATGAACTTTTCGCCCCTTGAGTTTTCACAATGATTTTGACCTTGGGGGTTCGCTTTTTACCTCTCCATCCATCCGTGGATGGACATTTTAAATGGAGAAATTAATATCTGTCTACTTTTCTCTTAGATCTTAGTACTCTGAGTCTTCTGGTTCTTATTATGAACACAGCTGTACAAATATAAAATAAAAACAATTAATCAGGTTCATTCTAAGTCTAGCTCCTTAAATAATTATTAACCTTTTAACTTCAGCTAAATTTATCTACTATGCTTATTCTAACTAACTTTACTAATTCTATCAAGGCTCGTTTTAAATAAAATCTAAAAATCCTAAAACTTCATGTTTCAGAGGTCCCTTCAAGGGGATCAGAAATGTCATGCTCCCTTCTGTTATGCTTAGCAGCTCAGCCATGGGAAACTGGAGCTACATTCATTCTGTCAGAACTCCCTTTGTTAATAGTTTCCTCCTTTAGCTTACACACCTATGCCGCTAGGACAGAAGTGGGTTTTCCATCCCATCTTTTCATGTCTTCCCCATCCTCAAACAAGAAGAACCACAGGTCAGCTCATGGGGTGTACCCCCTCCCCCTAGCTGGAGGATGTCTGCTTCTCATAGCAGGGGCTCTGGTCTGTACGAACGAGACTTGGAGAAGGCCCTCCTTAAGCTCCTTGCTGAGTTTCTGATGGGTCTCTTCAATCCTGTCTTCCAATTTCTGCATATTCTCTATCAGGTCTGTTCCCACAGCTGAGATTTGAGCTTGTGTCAGGCCATGCACAGTGTCTTCATACACCCGGAGCCTCCTTGTCATAGCACCCACTGTCGTTTTCCTCATTCCACTGCAGCATTGCTACGACCTGGGTGTATGTTTGTGTCCCAAGTTGTGCAAATTTGAGCTACATCAGTGTTTTACATTTTACCAGGTCTGGACTCTTAGTGGTTTGGTCATCATCTGAGAAGAGGAACTCTATCACAGCCAGTTCTCACAAGCGCTGTATTCCTTACTCCATGTTTTTCCAAGTGCCTTTCTGCAGCTCGTCGTCTGGGCAAAGGCACTTATTCACGCTTGTTAAGAGTCGCGTCCAGCAGCTGAGAGGTTCAGGCCTCCTAGCGATCCCCTGATCGATACCCAAATCATGTGACAGGGATCCCAAGTGCCTCACTTCAGTACCATCCAAAACTGTACCATCATCTGCAGTGTCCCAGACTTGGATAAACCAACTTTATATAAACTCATCAGGCCATTGGGTGAGATCTTTTCTCAGATTGCAGAGACTTTCTAAGGACAAAGACTCAGTGATTCTTTCTTGTTCTGATTCCTCTGCTGGCTGTGAGGGTCCTGGCTCCCCATCATCATTCATGGGCTAATGGATTTGGGTTTATATTTCCTCCTCTGAACAGTGGAGACTGCTATTGGCTTAGGCTGCCCATCTGGTTGCAGCCGGAGTGACCGTGGTGTCTGCTGATTAGTTCTCCTTCCCCTCTGGCTGTACCTGCTACTGTACAGTATTGAGCAGCATGTGATAAGTATTAACCTGGGGCCCAGCACAGTGCAATGAGCTGCTTCTCTTTAGATCTGTCATTGCAATTTTCTTTCAGATATTTCCCCACCTCAACTGGGTTCTGAATTTGTTTGGGGGGAAATTCAAAACTGTAGGGGAAGAGTATTCCTTCAGGGCTTAGCCTATATCCTCCCACATCCCACGCCACTCAGGATTTTCCACCACTGAGACGGATCTCTGGACAACCTCTCTGGAAATCTCAGCCCTGATTCTAAATGTGCTGTAGGCCATATGGAGGAGACATAATAGAATTAGCAACAAAAACAGGGCATCTTTAACATCTGGAGGGAAGTGAACATTCTCAAAAGGTGACGTGCCAAACCAGGAGGAGAAGGAGGTAAAAGGCTGGGAAAAATAATCCCATACTTTTCCTCCAACAGGCTGGGTGCAATTATTAATAAACCCCTAAAAGAGGCAGCTGAGACCAGGACAGGCAAACAGCAGAGAATACACATCCCAAATAACTCTCATTGCCTCTGATGTTATCTTTCCATAAATTATTATCACAGAGTATATCAACACAGCAATCCTGGTTTGCGTCCCCAATGTGAAAATGATATATCTCTGGCAGAATTGCCAATATACATGGATAAGTATACATGGCCATGTGCCAGAAAGCCATTATTAAAGCAAGCAGCATGCTGACCAGTGAATTCTGCACCCAATACAAAGCCTTCTGGACCAAAATGTTATTTTTTCACTTTCTCTCTTGTGCCCCTTAAGTTCAGCACCAAATCTGTCCTGGTTTGAGACAGTTTAAAGAGGTGAGCACTCTGAAATGAGTAACCTCCCTCCTGATTCCAACCAATCCCTTTCCACCAATAAGGAGGAAGATGCGAGTAGATATAAGTGAAAAAATAACAGTTTGCTAATAAACAAAATGGCAACAGGCAAGAAAAAAAAAGTAATAGCAAATAACTGCTAGATACCAAAGTGCTAAAAACTCACAGCCCCCACGGGGACAAAGAGAGACATGAAATGCCAGAAATGCCCTTTCCCAAGATGGTGCCCGCTAGAGATGGCCGTGTGGCTTGAAGGACAAAGGAAAGATGACGTAACACCCTTCCCTTGCAAGACGGTGCCCTCCAGGTGACCGCATGTTCCCAGGACCAAAGAGACAAGATGGTCTATTGGGTTTGCATTGCCAAGCTTTCGTAGCGGCAGGGGGCTACTGGGGTGGCTCATGTGTGAAGCTGCTAGAAGCTTCCTCCATGTCCAGCAGAGCCAATCCTTGGTGGCTTCAAAGATGGACGTGCCACTGGCCAAGGCCAATTAGAAATGGTGGTAATGCCTGTGATAACATATTTAAGAAGAAAGAAAAATAAAATATTATGGCACAGTTGTAATTGAGGCCAGAGAAGAGTGGGGTGAGAACATGTGAGAGGAACAACTATGCAGACACCAAGGTCAGTGAAGAAGGAGGGGGAGGAGGTCCTCCAGGCATCGGAACTGGGATTCCTCTGCAGCCCATGGTGAAGACCATGGTGAAGACCATGGTGAAGTAGGCTGTCCCCATGCAGTTCATGGAGATCCATGGGGATGCAGAGATCCACCTGCAGCCCATGAAGAAGCCCCAAGCTGGAGCAGGTGGATGCTTGAGAGGAGGCTGTGACCCTGAGGGGCACCTGTGGAGAGAGGAGCCTATGCTGGAGCAGCCTGTCCTTGAAGGACTGCACCCCGTGGAAGAGTGACCCATGCTGCAGCAGTTTGAGGGGGACTGTTTGCCTGTGGGATAGACTCATTGCAGCAGTTTGCAGAGCTGTTGCTTGTGAGATGAACTCACGCTGGAGAAGTTCACGGAGAACTGTCTCACATGGGAGGGACCCCACGGTGCAGCAGGGAAATGAGTCCTCTCCCTGAGCAGCGAGAGAAACCACAGGTGATGAACTGACCATAATCCCCATTCCGTCTCCTTGCGCCACTGGGGGAGAAGGTGGAGCTGGGAAGGAGGGAGGTGTGGGGGGAAGGTGTTTTTAAGGGTTTATTTTACTTCTCATTATCCTGCTCTGATTTTGTTAGTAATAAATTAAATTCCTATCTAATTTCGAGCCTGTTTTGCCCATGATGGTATTTGATGAGTGATCTCTCCTGGTCATTATCTGAACCCATGAACCCTTCATAAAATTTTTTCTCCCCTGTCCAACTGCAGAGGGGAGTGAGAAAGCGACTTTGGTGAGTGCCTGGCATCCGGACAGCGTCAAACCACTAGTCTTTTTGGTGGGCTACTGGAAAGGCAGGAGCCTACAGAGCAGTTCAAGAGGCAGATGAAGACTTGCCAGCTCGTGGGGTCCGCGCCTCTGCCCGCCACTTTCCTCCTGCTGTTTGCTGGCTCTGCTGGCGCTCCTGCTGTGCTCTGAACTGCTGCTCTGGTGTAGGGGGGGAAAGGACTGTTCCGTCTGAGGCTGGCACAGGGTCACCCAACCCCAAGAACTCACTCACTTTTTCTCTGCCAACAGAGTTTCCAAAGTTCACTTCAAAACAGTTTCTTATTGCGAAATGCAGTCTTTACGGGTGGCTACAGTTGCAAACCCAAAGCTGCCACAAAAGAGAGAGGCTCTGCTCCTGTAGTCTTCTCTCCTGGAGCAGGAAGCCGATCGATTTGGACCGGCTTGCTGGAGAGGGGCAGCATCCGTGGAATTTGATCTAAGGCAGCTCAAACCTGCTAGCTGCAGTCTCTCCAGGACAAGGAAAAAAATCCCCAAAAACCAAAAAGAGAACCCAAAAAGGGAAGGAAAACCCCTGCTTAAGCAAAGACCAAACAGCCAGTGAAGCAAATACCACGTGGCAAAAAGCAAAAGCCGCCTGCAAGGGGTGATTGTAAAAGCGTCCGTGATAGCACCTCCCCCCCACAAGATTCCTGGCTGCAGGGTCTTGAAGAGACAGTAACAATTTTTGGGCACAGATAGATATGGAATACAATACCATTATGGATCACTCCGGGACAAGTTGAATGTGTCTGAGGCTTAATTCAAGGTATATGTTTTTAGCCTCACAGTAGTATTTAAATGTGTAGCAGAATTCTTGTAAATTGTGTAAGCAGTGCTCAGTAAGGACTCAGCTGTCTTGTTTCTTGTCCATAGCATAATAAAAATGGTAATCAAAGTATTTTGACTGTTTCAGTTCACTATGAGCATATTATATACATCTGCATGATCCACAAAAACTACCTAAAGCAAGTGAACTATTTTTTTTATCATGTAACTATCACAGGAATTCAGAGTCCATTCTAACCATTCAGTATTTAAGTGTATGTTGAGTATGCACTCCCTTAAAGACAGTTTCTAATATTCTAACACATAGACTAAAGATCAAGTCTGCAAAGACAGTTATCTAAAATGAAATGTTGGTATATTATAGGATGTCATTCTTGGGATCTATAAGAAGTAATTCTTCAATCCAGTTCTAATATGCTGCAATTGCACTACAGACAAGCATGTTTATGCAAATTCATCATGGAACACCAGCATTTCTTGATCAGTGGATTTTGGTGCTATACTTACAAGTAGTTGAGTAAGATCTGCATGAGCAACTTCTAATCTGCGCTGGCAGTCTGGAATCATCATTCGTGACTCTTGTAAAATCTCAATCTGTGAAAATTGGAAGGCAATGAAATGAGAGCGTATTTCAGATAGGAATGTTATTTTTTAAGATAAGTCTTTATTCTGAAAAAACAGTAGTCCAGTCATCATCTAGGAGGTATAGAACAGTAGTACCTATTTTCTGAATAAACTGTTTTATTAAAAGACACAGCAGAATTACTTAAAACTCTGTTAATTAACAGGACACTTCCATTTATTTTGTGCTTAATTAAAGTATTAAGTACAAAAGAGTATTTAGAATATTTTTTTCCTTAGAAATAAGTACTGCCTGGTAATCTTTCTGTACAATATTTGTTAAAAAGGCTATTTAGACCAGACTTTCTCCTGCTGTTGTGAAGCATCTTCATCCAAAAAGGGATCACTTGGTTATTTAAATATCTCCTACATCTTTTGGATAATAAAACCAGTGTTCAGATAATACCGCATAGAAATAATTACTGCATAAAAAAAGTTATTGAGTTATTCATCACATTGTGTGCACACTGCAGGAAGCTCTGGCTGAAAGGTAATGAAAAATGAAAAGCAAAGCCCAGCAGGCTTATATTTTGATGCTTATCATGCATAAAAAGTTATTACCTATCCTTGTGCTTCATTTTAGGAGAAAGATTATTCTCATCATGCACTTTGAAAAAAATTACGAAACTGGAACCTCTCCGAATCTGAACATCCTGCTGCCTCCTACAGAAAAATTCAGATTTATACAAGGGAACATTTATTTCATGGAACACATCTGGATCTGAACTCCATTCACTAAGAAGAAAAGGTGTGCAGAGTTGTTCAATAATGTTAAATCTATTTAGAACTGAAAATAGGTTATATATAAGTATGAAACCTCTTCTACATTCAGGATAACCTGCAACAGAAGGCTTTCACTTTAAATGGCTAACTTCATTCTGTCATTCCTATGTTGTATTTTTTCAGTATTAATGTTGCTGTACTAAAGGGAACATCGTCATCATAAAAGGGAAGATAAGCTATAGCTAAGAATGTATTTATGCATACAGGACAACCTTTTATAGTACATTATCATCATTCTTCGATGTCATATGCTTAAGTTCTTCATTCAAGCCATTTTTGAGACAAAGGGTATGGGAAAATTCATACCTGAAGAAGGATGGCCTGTTGATGAAACAATTACAGTGTATCCTTAAAAATTACAGAAAGATGCGAGAATAATGCAAACGCAAGGCTTTTCAGCTATTTTAAAGATTGAGGAACTAAAAACCAGATGAACGAATGCAGCCTCAGGAAAATCACAAGAAGATGTTTGGCTGGAGACAGTGCTAAAAAGTATTTTTATCTATCAGCAAAATTCTGTATTAACCAATCAAGACGCTGTTGCAACAGCACTGCTTTAAGCAAAGTATGTAAAAAAGCTTGTTAGAATAAAGAGAGGAAGCCTTTTTTTGAAAAGCACTCGGTGTGTGTGTTTGTCTGTTCCAACAATCGGATTATTGATATATGGTGAGCCCGACGTGACTGGCAAAACAGCCGCAGACGTCGCGGGGAGACAGCGGGGCGAAGTGCTGTGGGGACAGACCGGCATAGCAGAAGAGGCGGAGGAGTCCGTCCACGGTCCGGACCTGTGTCGACACCTTGGATTAAGGTGAGCCGCCGGTGACATTGACATTGACATTAGCTGCAGTCATGGGGAACCAGTTCACTGCTGAGGAAAAGACTGTAGTATCCACTTGGAAAGCGTTGCTAGTGCGAAAAGGCATTAAAACCACGGACGAAGCCTTAAGCGCCACTCTTTTCTGGGCAAGGGAACAGGGATTTTCCCCAGACACGGGAACGGCCTTCAGTATATCTTCCTGATAGGCCGTGGGGATGAAGATGTGGGATTCTATCTCAAATGGCGATAAGACTGCTTCCAGTTTAGCTACCACGTGGAGATTGCTCTATAAGGTATTAAAGGAATGGAAAGCTGAACAAAATAAAAGGGATGAAAAATCTGACAAGGAGGGAGAATTGCAAGAAATTGAACAACAGAACTCCCTGACTTCAGCAGAGAAACAGGACAGATTCATCAAAGAAATATCTGTCCCCTGTAGATTATATAAAACCAAAATACCCTGCGCTGTCAGACTATGTTAAGCCCAAGTACCTGTCCCCGGCTGAGCAGATAGAGGAACTGACACTTTTGGACAAAGAAACCTCTGACTCTCAAAACCACAGCAAGTTAGACTATCCGCCCTTGCCAAGGGAGGAATCGTCTGAAGACGAGGATGAACAATTAATCATGCAGACTCATGAACGGAGGGAGGGAGTGGGCAGTCGTGGTCACGTGCGACGGGTACCGACGGGCCCCTGGACGCTACCTCCCTGTAGAGTGACCGTCCAACCGAGACAGCCGGGGCGGTTCTGGGATGAAGTGAGAAAAAAAGCATTGGAATGTGGGGAATGGGAATTGTTGGAGCATTTGGGTATACCTGAGGGAACAATGAATAGCACTGAGGACACTGGGGGAGGGGGCGCGTGTATGAATACCCCCAGCTGTGAGGTTTTTCCGGTTTTCAAAGCGGCCCCTGGCACAAATCAAACAGACAGCCACAGTGTAATAGCGTGGCGTGTGGTTCAAGATTTGCAAACGAGAGTTGCACAATATGGTCTAGGATCCTCAGAAGTTATGCAAATCATTCGTGTTATTAACACAGATTTGCTGGCTCCTTTTGATATTAAACACCTAGCACAGAACTTATTCCAGCCAGTGCAGTTTGGAGTTTTTGAGAGCAATTGGAGACAAATGGCTGAAAAGGTAGCTATGGAAAATATGAGACGAGCCCAAGGACACCCATGCTTGGGGGTTGGGGTTGAAGCTCTGATGGGAACTGGCATGTTTGCAAACCCAGACCTGCAGGCGCGATGGGATCCCCTGGTTCTTGAGATGTGTCAAAAACTGGGAATAGGGGCTTTGATAAAAACCATAGAAATGGCTTCTCCCAAACCTCGATATGTAAAAATCGTACAGGGAGTGAAAGAGCCATTCCTCCAGTTTGTTGAAAAGGTTGCTG
>JACAXG010000384.1:0-18231 GCA_018881555.1 Amblyornis subalaris
CTGCCCTCATTTTATTTATATGTTTTCCAAATTCACCGTGGATTGGAGGATGGAGATACCACCTCCTGCTGTCCACTGGTTAGTAATAATGTCTATCACATAGGTTAGGAATTCATAACAATCCTTGCCGTTAGGTCAACAATTCATGTTTACACAAAAGTGCGTGAGAAACTATTTCGCTGAACCAAAAACACTGCACATCTGAAGAACTGCAAAATGCAAGGCCACATGCCTGCAAAAGGACATAAAATTGTCATTGTTACCCTTACACCAGAATAAGGTAATGTTTTCCCGGGTGCTACATCTCTCATTTGGCTGGTTACTTAATATCCAATAGCCATTAGGGGTTTCTGGTGACTACCAACAGTGGGTCACATTTGTGAACAGCGTTCTTTTACACAGGGTTACTCCTACCCAAGTTTTATACATTGCTTGACCCTCCCTTCCGATACATTCCTTGCCCATCACCCCTGAATTTAGCATCCGTCCTTCAGGCCGGTGTTCCCTAGATATTTTGGTGTTATTCCACAAAAGAATCTCGGGGACATTCAGGCTAATTCCCCTCCAGGGCCATAGTTCTGTTGTTAGTGCACCTCCACATATCCAACAGTCGCTGACATTTAGTGCTTGCGCTATTCGTTCCATCAAATCTATAAACAGATTTTCGCCTATTGGATGTAGCAGGATGAGATTCAAAGCGACGTGGAGACTCCAGGCAGATGCAAAGGAGAGGCGTTTATTGCAAAAATCCAGGCTTTTTAAGCCGTTAGTCTGTTATTAGTTTACATACTTTCAAGGCATAACAAACTAAGTTCAACCAACCACCATATACCACGATGTGAACACAGGATGGTTATATAACTTGTTTTCTTGGCTCTAATTCAGCCGAGTCTCTTTCCCACAGTCCTTTTTCTACTTAGGCTAAGTAATAGGCCCTGAACCATGATTTTACAAGGCCTTCCTTTACAAAGTTTTACTTATAGGTGACAATTGGAGGGAGAGGTAGGGTCTCTTTCAGTTGCTCTTTAACTTTCTTATAGAGGGAGTCTGAGAGAGTTGCGGATGAGGGGGGGTTTGAGGATGCCTGGGTTTGTTTTGAAACGCTTTTGAGAGTTTGCACTCGCTGTTTTATGAGTCTCTTTTTTATTCTGTCTTGTGCACCCCCACCGTCTGAAATGCCCCACATTTCTTCCTTGGTAAAACAAACATACTGTCCTTTCGGACATGGTAGTTCAAGCTGATGTTCCCCTGAGGATTTTAATTTGGCCACCCATAGTGAGTGTTCCCTATAATTACAAGTTTCTAGGGATGCTTCATAATAACATGCATTATTTACTGTTGTGTGCCAGGTTAGGTAAGAAGCACGACTCTCCCTTCGTATGGCGGGGTTGCACTTGGTGCAGGGATTTGCTAGATTTGCATTGCTTGGGGTTACCCATGCAAGGATACGTGCGATAATTATGATTGCTGTGGTGGTAATCAGAGGTCCAGTATGACATATACCCCCTTGTCCCATGCCCTCCGAGGTTGCCGCTCGTGGCCGGACTCTACTTAAGGCAGGTGCAGAGGCCAATCTGGTCTTCCCTTCCTTATGCCGCTTGTTTTCTGTCCATGCAAATCGAACTGCACATAAGTGTGATTTTTGCTCCCACCTTTCCTCGGGAATTTCCCAAATCTCAGGTGCAGGTGACTTCCACCCCCACAAAATTTGTTGGCCCTTTTGTCTTTTACGACTCCGGCAGTTCAGACAGTGGGGCTGCCTCTGTGTTGAGGAACAATACCACTTATTCGAGCATCTAGCACACTTGCACAATATCCATGTTTGATGATTTAAGTGGGAATGGTTTGGACAAGGTTGCCTATGTTGGATTTTTCGGTTTGTAACGACTCCCTCCGGTTCCTTATGAGTCTGCATTATTCTTATGCTGTATACTGACTGTCAGGTTGATATCCTTTCAACACAGATATTGTGGTTTCCCACTCCTCCTTAGCTATTTCCCAGTCATCAGGGATTGCTAGTTTCCATCCACAAATTAAGGTTATGATCTCTGTTCGGTGCCGATGTTCACGGGATGTATTTGGGTGTCTGTACCTAGGGCAGCACTGTGGGCACCGAGGTTGTTGCCTATAGGCAATACAATACCAATTCTTCTCACAAATTATACACTTATATTCCACCCAGCTACAGTGCCAACTATTAGGGTGAACTAAACACGATATGTGGGCTGGTTCTGGCGGGGATTGTAATAATACCTTGAGGTCAGGATACAATGTGATTTTTTCCTTGTACAAATCACAAGCTAATGCAAACACATTAGGACGCTTTGTTTGATACAGTCCCAATCCTCCAGTTTGGGGTGGAACTGTTCGTCCCTAAGGGGAATAACGCAGGGGCCTTAGGATGTGTCCTGATGGTATCTGGAACCACTGGTACAGACTTGGTTTTACTTCTTCATCATTTATAATTCTTAAATTCCTTTGTGGATTATTTGAGTTCTCCCAGTTCATCACCCCCCCATCCACGCTTAAGAATTAATTTTGTATCACCCGGCGTAGATATTATGGTCCACTCCTTAGGTTCTTCCACAGGTCCTCTGATTCTGTTGGTGTGGATCCACCCTCACTCCTTGGTTCCGATTGCTGCCTCGGTTGTCAGCGACACCTGAAATGGACCTTCCCACTGTGGAGTCAAAGTCTGCTCCTTCCACGTTTTAACCATTACCCATTCCCCCGGGTGAATATTATGGATTTTAAAATCTAGGGGTGCAGTCTGAGGAATCATTCCTCTCGTCCGCAAGTTTTCCAGTGTTTGGGCAATTGTGGTGATATATCTTTTAACGCTTGCCTCCCCTTCCTCATAAGTAGCAGTTTTATGTTGGGTGGTTAAAAAGGGTAACCCAAACATCATTTCATAGGGGGACACTCCCAAGTCTGATCTGGGTTGTGTTCTGACCCTTAGCAGGGCTAAAGGTAAACACCTTATCCATGACATTTGTGTTTCAATCATTAATTTGGTTAAGGTGTTTTTCAGAGTTTGATTCATTCGTTCTACTCGACCCGAACTTTGGGGGTGCCACGGGGTATGCAAATCCCACTCCATCCCCAGGGCCCGTGTTGTTTGCTGTAAAACTTTTGATGTAAAATGTGTCCCCCTATCTGAGTCTATCTTGTTAACCATTCCATACCTAGGAATAATTTGTTCCAGGAGAGTTTTGCATACCACGTTGGCTGTAGCTCTAACAGTTGGAACAGCCTCTACCCAGTGAGTTAAATGATCTACTATTACTAATAAATATTTCCATCTCTGTACTTGGGGAAGTTCGGTAAAATCTACTTGGATACTTTGAAATGGTCGCAGGGCTAACTCACGTCCCCCTGGTGTGGTTTTTTTCATATTCTTTCTATTTATTCTCTGACATGTCAGGGCGTGGCCTCATTCGGCTAGATGGTCAGTGGCCGCAACCTTCCTAGAAGCCTCACGCTTGTCCAGCAGTGCCTCGGTGCGGTGTGCGACAGTCGGTGGGAAAGGCATAGTGCCACGCCTTCCACCCGCTAATTCCACCAGTGCAGGTGGTTAAGTAGGCAGTCGCACAGTCGACACCTTAAGATGGGAATAAAGAGTCGGAGGTGGACTCTCCTTATGATGTTCCACAGAAGGTGTTTATTCTTGAAGGGTCAGGGAAGGAGAGCACTAACTACAAGGTGACACAGGATTATATACCAACCTGAATAGGGGCAGAGAGAACACTGAGAGCCAATCACATTAGGGTTAGGGGGAGGACAAAAGGCGGGGTAGCAGTACACAAACCAATAAGGGTAGGCGAGGGGAGGAGCAGGGGAACAAAGTCAATGGGGTGTTGAGTGAGGGAGAACATTCTGGAACATAACCATATACAGAACATAGATTGACAAGGATAAACCAATTGAATGGGGGAGCATACTACTCCAAGGCCTGGGTGGGAGAGACCTTCCTCCTTACCACAATCTAGGGGGAGATCTTGGACCTCAGAGCCTTTATTTAATACAACACCTGGGCTCCCTGGCCCCACTGGCTCCTCGGTTACTTGTGTGGCTGGCCTATCCTCCACAGCATCTCCAGCTGCAGGCCAAGCCACCACCATACTGACATGTTATACAATTTCTAGTAACTTGTTTTGCTAATCCAAAAATCCCAATATATCCATAATTCCTCAAAAAATGATCACATAAGGCTTGAGTCCCCCAGTGAGTCTTTGTATGCATGTCTTCTAATATTTTTTTGGCAAGGGGTTTATTAAGTAACTGCCTCCCGTCAGGGAGTTTCCACTTTCCAGATTGGTTCCACTCCCCCCCATCTTACAAAGTTCCTTCTCCTCTGCTTCACTAAATTTTGGGATTTCTAATTCTTCCTTGCCTGGAGTTAGAATTAACATAACCTTTTCGCCTCCATTCTCTGCCGCATCTCTAGCTTCCTGGTCTGCTAAATTATTCCCTCTTATCTCTAGGGTCCCCTCCTTCTGGTGTCCTTTAATATCTACTACAGCTATTTCCCTAGGCAATCTTAATGCTTATAAGATTTCTAAGTCCTTCATGAACTAATCTCTTCCCCCTTGAATTTAATAATCCTCTTTCTTCCCAAATTTTCCCAAAAGTATGTACTACTCCATATGCGTATTTTGAATCCGTAAAGATCGTCCCTACTTTTCCTTCTAGTAACCTCAAGGCTCTATTAAGGGCGTATAATTCACAAGACTGAGCTGACCAGTGACTAGGCAGTTTTCCCTTTTCCTTCAGTCCCATAGCTCTCCCATCTACCACTGCATACCCAGACATTCGCTGTCCTTGCTGGCACCGGGAAGACCCATCAATAAATAACTTTTCCCCATCTGGTAGTTCACATTTCATTAGGTCTTTCCTGTATTTTAGTTTGATAATCTATTAGTTCTAAACAATCATGGGTTACATTCCCCTCTGGTTCCCCATACAAAAACTGTGTGGGATTCATGTGGCTACTTGTGGAAATAGTTAGGTTTGGAGTTTCCAGGAGCATTGCTTCATACTTTAGCATCCTTGAATCTGTGAGCCATTTCTTGGCTTTTTGGTTTAATACTGATCGCACGGCATGTGGAGTATATACTGCTAGGGTTCCACTAAATGTGAGTTTCCGAGTTTCTTCCACTAGCAACGCTACAGCCGATATAGCTTGTACACAAACTGGCCAACCTCCGGCCACGGAATCTAGTAATTTAGACAGGAATGCTACCGGCTTCCTGGACCCCCCCCATTCCTGTGTGAGTACCCCATAGGCTACTTCTTCATTTGAATCAACAAACAATTGAAAGGGTCTGGTTACATCTGGTAAACTTAGGACTGGAGCTTCTATAAGTTTTGCCTTTACTATTTCTAGCCTCTGGTTATCTTCTTGCGTCCAAAAAATATTATCTTCGCCGATTAGCTTTTCATATAAGAATTTGACCACTTTGCTGTACTCCTCAATCCACTGTCTGCAATACCCCAGTAACCCTAATAGCTTCCTAACTTCCTTTTTGATTTTCGGTGGGGGAAGGGACAATATATGCCCTGCACCCTTTCAGGATCTAATTTTTTGCTTCCCCGGCTTAACCAATGTCCTAGGTATTTTACTTCTTGTTCCACAAACTGTAGCTTTTTCTTTGAAACCCGTAGTCCTTTCTTCCCAAGGAAATTTAACAGGTTGATAGAGGTGTTCCAAGCTGTTTCCTCATCTGGTCCTGAGATTAACAGATCATCTACATATTGCAAGATGAGTATCTCTTCACTTGGTTCAAAAGACATAAGTAGGGCCTCTAAGGCTTGTCTGAACAAATTCAGAGATTCTGTAAATCCCTGGGGCAATCTAGTCCACCATAATTGTTGTTTTCTTCTTGTCTCAGGGTCCTCCCATTCAAATGCAAAGAAGTCCCTGCTATTTTCTGCTAATGGGCAGGCCCGGAATGCATCCTTTAAATCTATTACACTGTACCATGTGTGACAGGGAGGGATGTGATTCAGGAGAATGTAAGGGTTGGAAATGACAGGAAACCGTGTACGTGTTCTTTTGTTAACTTCTCTTAGGTCCTGGAGTAATCTATATGTTCCATCAGCCTTCTTTACTGGTAATATTGGGTTATTGTGAGGTGACATGGAAGTTTCCAAAGTTCCTTCTTGTAGCAGTTTGTCAACTACCGGTTTTAACCCCATCCTTCCTTCCTTAGATATTGCATATTGCATAACCCTTATGGGGTGAGAAGGGAGTTCTAGAGTTATTTCTATTGGCTTCATGTCCATTTTCCCCCTATTATTTCTGGATGCCCACACTTCTGATTCAGTTTTGCTCTCGTCCTCACTAGTTAAAATCTTTGCTTTCATTTGTCCCTCCTCTGGGAGTACACCTATACCTAATTGTAATTGTAAATCTCGTCCTAATAGATTCCGTCCGGCACCTGGGACTAACAATAAGTCCCCAGTTGCAAATCGATTATGGCCTTCTACTTGTACATTTTCAATTAGGGGCACCTTAAACCCTTCCTCCTTTGCCCCTATCGCACTAATAACCTTTTTACTTATACTACACCCCTCAGGAACCTTTAGCATGCATGTCCTATCAGCTCCGGTATCCACTAAAAACTCCATTTCCTCTTCCTGGGGTCCTATTTTTAATTTTATCAAGGGCTCAGTTTGATGTTCCATCCCCAGTATAAAAAGCCCCTGACATCCCTATGCCATTTCTCCTTCAAACGCTTTTACATCTGTGGCACGCTTCGGGCAATTTCTCCTTAAGTGCCCAGGAACACCACAATAGTGACAGTTAAACTTTCCCATGCGCCTTGCTGATTTCTCTGTCTTTGTTTCCCCAGGGGCCTCTGACCGCTTTGGCGGGTACTGTCCTGACCCCTTTCCTTTCTGGGTTCCCTCCCCTTTGTGGATTCTGTTTCCCTAATAGTGGCTATCAAAATTTTCACTTTGGCTTTTGCTTTTTCTTCATCCCATCGGACATACATCTTCTGGGCTTCCTTTAATAAATCCTGCAAGCCCCTGTCCTGCCAGTCTTCCAATTTCTCTAACTTCTTCCAAATATCTGGCCAAGAATGAACAACAAAATGTACTTTAAATACTGCCTGTTCCATTGGGTCAGAGGGATCGACGCCAGAGAATTGTTGCATTGTTTTTCTAAGTCTCTCCAACCATTCAGTCGGTGTCTCGTCCTTCCCTTGTTTGCAATCAAATGCACAGGAAACATTTTGTCCCCTTGCAGTTGCTTCTTTTATTCCTTTTAGAATTAGGGCTCAGAAATCAGTCATGTTCTGTCTCCCCTGGGGTTGATTCTGGTCCCATTGGGGATTCTGAAGGGGCATTTTCTGATCAGTGGGAACTCCTTGTTGATTCTCCCTTTCCCATATCCTCATTCCTGCTACTCTAATCATTTGCCGTTCTTCTAGGGTGAATAATATAATTGCCTGCATCTCTTCCCGCGTGTATATGTTTGGCCCTAGGAATTGATCAAATTGCTCCGCCAGACCCAAGGGATCTTCCAGCAGTGCTTTCATCTCCTTTTTAAAATTTCTTACCTCTGTAGAGTTTAAGGGGACATTCACAAACCCAATCCCCCCTTGTGCCCCCCCCAGGGGAACTTCCCTTAGAGGGAACAACCTCCCCTCCTCTTCTATTATTCTCGAGCGAGTGACTCGGCGACGTGGCTGGAGGTTTTCTTCTCTAAGCGGGGCTCCCTCTCCCTGAGGTTCTCTAAGCTGGACTCCCTCTGCCTGTGGCTCTCTAAGCGGGACTGCCTCTCCCTGTGGCAGAGGTTGAAACATGAAGTTTTAGGATTTTTTGTTTTTATTTAAAAATGAGCCTTGATAGAATTAGTAAAGTTAGTTAGAACGAGTGTAATAGATGAATCTAGCTGAAGTTAATTAAGAAGTTAATAATTATTTAAGGAGCTAGACTTAGAATGAAGCTGATTAATTGTTTTCATTTTATATTTGTACAGCTGTGTTAATAATAAGAACCAGAAGACTCAGAGTACTAAGATCTAAAAGGAAAGTAGACAGATATTAATTTCTCCATTTAAGATGTCCATCCACGGATGGATGGAAAGGTACAGAGCGAACCCCCAAGGTCAAAACCATTGTGAAAACTCAAGAGGCGAAAAGTTCATAGCGAGGAAGACTATCAAAATTCATACCCCTACTCAAAATATGCCCACCGACTCAAATCAAAGAGCAAACTACGCATGCTTAATGATATTTTAACTAATTATCATATGAAGCGGGAATGGGAGGTGTTTATGTTACGAATATGTATTTTTTATTTTTAATATTTAGAACTTTTGTGGATAAAAGAACTCTGTACTGTCCTGCAAATCGGCGCTGCGTCTTTGGGAACGATCCCACGCGGCCCCCGGCCGAAAATAAAACATACCACTTTCTAACTTTAATTAGTTGGAGAGTTTTTGTCCGTAATATTTAAATTTTCATAAATCAAGGTCCCCCTTGTGGTGGAGCTTCCCCAGCGGCGGGGTTATAAGGCGGGGGAAGATTTTCTAAGGGACTCCATCTACTTTCCTCCAATTTTGTTTTGTCTTCCTTTACTTTCAGAATCGTGGACTTTACCTCTGATCCCTTCCAGCATGCAGTGTATTCGCATTCCTCCAAATTATAAGGCTTCTTCCCATTAACATATACTTTTAATGCCTGGCACATCCAATCCTCACAAGACCCATACCTTGGGCAATGTAAATTATCAGATCTAATCTTTCTATCCGCCCATACCATCATACAGAAGTTTATCATTTTAACTTTATCCTTTCCTTTAGTGACGTTAGATTCATCCCAGTACTTTATCATAACCCCCAGTGGGCTATCAGTTGGTATATCAGCCAACACCTTCTTGTTTGTCTTACTTGCTTTGTGTCCCATGTTGTTTTAACTTCCTACCCGTTACTCCACTTCTTACACACCTTTATTAACCTCCTATTTACCTTCCTAAACAATTCTCTCCCCTCACAAAAAATTATTCCACAAGCCAAACTCAAACCAAATAGTATCAAACTACCAATAACACTGAACTAGCAATAACAGAAGCTCCAATGGATCTATACTGCCAGACCAAATGAACGGAACTAAACCTTAAAACCCAAAAAAACCTCGTAAATCTGCACTACAAAGCCAAAATCTCTCTGTTTAATTAATTAGATTTCCCAGTGGACTGCCTGGAAAATTGCTCCCTTACCAAGGAGTCTCATCCACCCCTATGGGTTTTAACTCCTAAGATTCCTATCAAGGTGTTCAACTCCTGAGAACTCCTGCCTGAGGATTTCTGCCAAGGCTTTTAACTCCTAAGAATTCCTGTCTGAGGATTTCTATCAAGGTGTTTTAACTCCTAAGGAATCATTTGGGGGAATCATTCAGCTGGTTTCTCTCGCTTCGCCTGGTCACTGGCAGTGCCCCTCACGGGGAGACGGAAACGCAGTTAAAAGGGCTCCGCTATCCCTTCGTGGAACCAGACTGTCCGGTCCACATCTCATTCACACAGCATTCAATCCCCCCTTCACACCCCCCCCCACAATACTTACCAGAGTCCTCCTTTTACCAGAGTCCTCCCGGAGTCCTGATTTCTTGTTCGGGTCTTCGTATGTACAAGAATTATGGGCGATTCACTGTGGTTCTCCGCAAGGGAGATGAGCTCAAAATTTTGCCTTTGTTCTACTATTTAAGACGTGTTTCTGATTACTGCTGGCTAGTGCCCGCTGTCCCTCTGGGGCACAGAATACTGTTAGGGGTATCCCCCTTCCCCAGAAAAAAGCAGGGCCTAGTGGAGATTATCATGTCGAGGTCACCCAAAATTGTTATAAACGAATGCGTAGGCTGAAATTTTAGTAACGTAATATTGAATATTTATTAGTAAAACAAAGGCAAACACAGAGCTGGACACTTGGCAAAATCTTGCCAGAGGCGCAATTCCATTCATTTTACTGTGAGCTTAAGTACCTTTCCAGACTGTTGCATATTCATTAGGCCCAAAAGGTAATTTACACTTCACTCAATTCCCCCCCTTCCTGATTCCTGCCCACCCCTCCACCAGCGCGACGCCTGTCCSGGGATGGTGGGCGTCCTGTGTTATTTCAGGATTAGAAGTATTTGTCTTTTCTTTTTGATTTGTACTCGACACTTCCTCTGGGAGATGTGAGTTTTCGATGCGATAACAGCCTTCTTGAAATTCTTGTGGGATCTGGTGGGATAACAAACTCCAGGATGTACGCAGTTTATCTTTTTGTTGTCTTGAATTGTCTTGTTAGCTTAAAGATATTTATTACCACGTATCCATTACAACTATTTCAAAGTTACCATTCACTCTATACTTGTTTCTACATACTATATTTTACTATTTCTACATAGCGCATTATCATTGGTAAATGTTAAATTCGTATATGCAAAAGCCAACATTATCATTCACTTATCCATTACAATCACTAAAAAACAAAACAGCAACAACCAAGGTAACAGTAATAAACACTACATAGAAAGGTGCTGAATCCCGTGTACTCCCCAGGAACAAAGAAAACAAGATGGTAGATGTAATAAATGAGCCAAGTCTCAAAGTAAGAAATGGCAAATGATTAATTAGGGACAAAGTCAATAAAGCAAAAGTGACAGCGCTGGGCGCTTGACCTAGTCAGAGGTGCACCAGCTAGTACTGGTGATGCGTCTTATATACTCCTTGAATCAGTTCAAATGTTCCAGAAACTTCTCCTCTGGTCTGCCCCTTTGAGCATGCACAGTCCTGGGGGGGCATTCTACAGGGTGCAGTCTTCCAGAACCATTCTTAACAAACATCAGCATTACAGTAACTTTTATCAAATACAACAATCCCCAACCTTAGTATTACAATAACTCCCAGCAAACACAACAATTCTTAATAAACACAACTCTTGGCCCTAGCGAAAGCCAACATCTTTTTCCCATTTCTCACGGTCGAGAAACCCCTTCCCCAATGTTATAGGTCAGAAAAAATGAAAATTTGTTTCCTTTCCCTCATGTACCAGGGAGGCTGTGTAGGTGGGGAGGGGCTGGCTGGGAACTGATGGGCGATACTTAAGAACAAAAGGGAGTTATCTGTCCAACCGCATTCTGCGCTAATCACCCAGAATGGACGATACTTAAGGACAAAAGGGATCACTTGCCCAGCCCAGAGGCCAGGACAATCCCCCCAATTAAAGAAAACAAAGACCTGCTAATACTGGCAAGGGGGTTGTTTCCCCAGAGGCTGGAGCTTATCATCGTGAGAGATGAAGGGGAACTGCCCGAGACTTTGGTGAGAGGTGGGCGGAGACCGGGCTTGCTTCTCTTCTCCGCTCGGCGTTCGGGGAGGACGGTCATGTCTGCAGCAAAGTGCCAGTTTCGCTCCGGGAACACCGCTACACTGCAACATCTCTGCCCGCTCGCTCCAGAGCATGGATACACTGTGACATCTCTGCGAGGGTCCCGTGGCTGCACAGCGTACAGAGTTATGCTGTAACCAATTGCTGCCCGGAGCTGCTTGTCTCTGCTCTTCCTGCCTTCTGCTGGTTTGCCGGTGGGTGACACCGAGGTCCATCGCTCCCCAGTCAACCCTGCCTGCCTGCACTGCTTGCTGCCCGCTGCCAAGGTTGGTGGAGCCGGGCTGCTGCCCTGTGAGTTTGCACTGGGAGCGACTCCCCCCTTTCCCGTTCGCCGGAGCTGCCATTGCCACGTGAGGGTCATCACACTCGCGCCACAGCGCCCCCTGCAGCCGCGGGGGAGTCACTGCAGCCTCTCTGCTCCAACAGAGGATCTCCCAACAACAGACAAGGGACAGTTAAGGGGTTTGTCTGTTCTCTTATTGTTGCCATTTAACTGTCTTGTGTTATATATATATACACAGATATATAACCCTAGTAAAGAACTGTTATTCTTTTTACCACATCTTTGCCTGAGAGCCCCGTAATTTCAAAGGTATAGTAATTCGGAGGAGGGAGGGGGGTCATTCTCTATTCAAGGAGGATTTCCCACCTTCCTTGACAGACACCTGTCCTTCAAACCAGGACACCCAAGATGGGGAATGGGGGTTGCAGTCAGTTCATTACATGTTGTCTCTGCTGCTCCTTCCTCCTCACACTCTTCTCCTGCTTCAGCATGGGGTCCCTCCCACAGGAGACAGTTGTCTATGAAGTTCTCCAACATGAATTCTTCCCACAGGCTGCAGTTCTATATGAACTGCTCAAGCATCCTTTCCACAGGGTGCAGTCCTTCAGAAACACTGTTCCACCATGCATTGCCCACAGTCAGGTCCTGCCAGCAAACCTGCTCCAGCATGAGCTCCTCTCCACAGGCTACCGTTCCTGTCAGCAGCCTGTTCCAATGCAGGCTTCCCATGGGGTCACAGCTTCCTTCAGGGCACATCCACCTGCTCTGATGTGGAATCCCCCATGGGCTGCAGGTGGATCTGCTCCACTGTTAACCTACATGTGCTGCAGGAGGCCAACCTGCCTCACCATGGTCCTCACCATGGGCTGCAGGGAAATATCTGCTCCAGTGCCTGGGGCACCTTTTCCCCCTCCTTCTTCACTGACCTTGGTGTTTGCATAATTGTTTCTTTCACTGTCCTGGGTAACCTCCCCCAAAATGTGTATTATAGTCCACATCCGTGCTACGCCAATGTGCCCAAAATTGTTATTGTCTCTTTAAGACCTGGCAGTGGGAAATGGAGCCACAGAGGTCAGGGGTGCCGGGTCCTATTAAGGTTGGGGTCACTCAGGCAGAAGCTCTCTTGCCCTCTCTCTTTCATTCTCACGGGGAAGCTGGGACGGCACAAGGCAGAAGCTTTCATTTGTTTCTCAGCTCCTTGCTTGGCTTGGGCCTCCAGGAGACTGCATTTCACAATCCTAAACTGCTCCAGGGCAAATTCCGCAAATACAGCATGGAGCCAGAGCCAGTTGGGGCTGGGCCATTGTTCTTTGGTGCTGGGGAGTTGGTATTCTTCCTCCCCCCATCAGAGCAGTGACCTGAGACAGCAGCACCGACACTGGCTGAGTCCAGTGGGTGTCAGGAGGAGGCAGCAAGCGGCAGCACTGACCTCACACAAGCACCACTGCAGTCACCGAAAGGAAGCGGGGATGCTGATGCCGTTGGACTGGAACTCCCCAGTCAACACCAGCACTTGCCATCTGCCACCAGAACTGCTTTGTAAGCTCCTACCTTCTCATTTCTTTTTTATTCCAGGGGAAGGTTGACCTAAGCAGGGTTTGTCCACCATCTTTGCCTTTGTCTCTCGGAACATTAAGTCGTCTGTGGAGGGCACCATCTTGGGGGAGGAGTTTCTTCATCATTTTGTTTCTTTGTTCATGGGGAGTCCATGAGATTCAGCAACTTTGTATCTAGTGATTATTACTGTTATTTTTCTCTGTTGCTGTTTCATTCTTTTAGTAAACTGTTATTTTTTCACTCATATCTTCTCGCATTCACCCCTCCTTATTGGTGAAAAGGGGCCGTAACTCATTTTGGAGTGTCTGCCCTGTATAATTGTCTTAAATCAAGACAAATTTGGTGCCCAATGTGCGGCATAAGAGAGAAAGTGAAAAAATAACAATTTTGATGGAAACATTTGTTGATCGTGTACAGAACTCACTGGTCACCATGCTGCTCAGTCTAATCATGGGGGTGTGGCACCTAAGGTTGTATACTTCTCTGTATATATGGGACAATTTGCCTGTGATGGTGCTCCTTTTCAGATCAGGGAGACTAACAAAGATTGCTTTGTTGAGACACTCTGCGATATCATCTTATGTAAAGATAACATCAGAGGCAGCGAGGATTATTTGGGATTTGTATTCATTGCTGTTTGCCTGTCCTGGTCTCAGCTACTACTTCTGGGGGTTTATTAATAATCTCACCCAGCCTGTTGGGGGAACAGGAGGGAATGATTTTTTCCCAGCCTTTCACCTCCTTCTCCTCCTTCAGGTCCGACACATGACCTTTTGAGAATGTTAAATTCCCTCTGGATGTTAGACACCATATTTTTTTTGCTAATTCTGCTATGTCTCCTCTATATGGCCTACAACACGTTTAGAATCAGGGCTGAGATTTCCAGGGAGGTTGCCCAGAGATCTGCCCCAGTGGCGGAAAATCCTGAGTGGCACGGAATGTGGGAGGATATAGGCCAGGTTCTGAAGAAATACTTTGCTCCAGTAGTTTGGAAGTTCCCCCCTGAACAAATACAGAACTCAGCTAAGGTGGCAGAATATCTGAAAGAAAATTGCGGTGGCAGCTCCAAAGAGGGGCAGCTTATTGTACTGTGCTGGGCCCTGGCTAATGCTTATTGCACGCTGCTCATTACTGTATAACAGCACCTACAGCCAGAGGGGAAGGAGAACAAATCTACAGACACCACAGTCACTCAGGCTGCAGTTAAATCAGACAGGCAGCCTAAGCCAATAGCAGTTGCCCCTGTCCAGAGGAGAAAATACAAGACCAAATCTGTTCACCTGGTGCATGACAATGGGGAAGCAGGACCCTCACAGCTAGCATAGGAATCAGAAATAATCACTGAATCCCTGTCCTTAGACAGTCTCTGCAATCTGAGGAAAGACCTCACCTGACGAACTGACGAATCTATATTGAGCTGGTTGATCTGAGTGGGACACTGCAGGTGATGGTACAATTTTGGATGGTACTGAAGCGAGGCACTTGGGATCTTTGTGGGTATTGACCAGGGGATTCTGAGGAAGCTAGAACCTCTCAGCCTCTGAGCGTGACTCTTAGCAAGTGTGAAGGAGAGTTACCTTTGCCCAGATCTGCAGCTACAGCAAGGCCCTTGAGAGACCATGGAGCAATGAATCCAACACTTGCAAGAACAGGCAGTGATAGAGATCCTTTTCTTAAATGACAAGCAAACAACTAAGAGTTCAGATCTGGTAAAATGTACAACACTGATGCAGCTCAAACTCACAAGACTCGGAACACAAGTGTACTCCCAATTCCTAGTGTCACTGCAGTGGAATGAGGGAAATGAGACAGTGGGTGCTATGACAAGAAGGCTCCGAACATACAAAGATAATGTCCATGCCCTGATACAAACCCAGGTCTCAGCCATGGAAACAGATCTGACCGAGCATATGTGGAAATTGGAAGAGAGGATTGAAGAGAGCCACCAGAAACTCAGCAAGGAGCTTAAAGAGGGCCTTTTCCAAGTTTCGTCAGTACACACCAGTGCCCCTGTTATCAGAAGCAGACGTCCCTCAGCTAGGGAGAGACTGTACACCCCACGAGGTGACCTGTGGTTCTTCCTGTGTGAGCATGGGAAAGACATGAGAAGATGGGATGGAAAACCTACTTCTGTCTTAGCAGCACGGGTGTATAAGCTCAAAGAGGAAACTACTAACAGAGGGAGTTCTACAAGAATGAATGTAGATCCAGTTTCCTGTGACCTAGCTCCTAGGCAGAACAGAAGGGAGGATGACATATCTGATCCCCTTGAAGAAACCTCCAGAATGCATGCCCAGGGAGGAAACAATGGCCAGAACTAGAGGGGCCGTCTCTAGCCAGGTAGAGGCACGGGAAAATCGGGTCTATTGGACTGTGTGGATCCCATGGCCTGGCACATCAGAACCACAAAAATACAAAGCTTTGGTTGACAGTGGCGCACAATGTACTTTAATACCATCGGGACATGTTGGGGCAGAACCTGTTTGCATTGCTGGGGTGACAGGGGGAGGGGTGTCTCAGCAGTTGACTCTATTGGAAGCTGAGGTGAGCTTGACTGGGAAGGAGTGGAAGAGACCCTATTGTGACTGGTCCAGAGGTGCCAGGTTTCCTTGGCATAGATTACCTCAGGAGTTGGTATTTCAAAGACCCAAAAGGGTGTCAATGGACTTTTGGGATATCTGCTGTGGAGACAGAAGGCATTAGACAGTTAAACACCTTGCCTGGTCTCTCAGAGGACCCTTCTGCAGTAGGACTTCTGAGGGTTGAAGAATGAGTACCAATCACAGCCACAACAGTGCATCATCTGCAATACCGCACGAACCGAGACTCCATGATTCCCATACATAAGATGATCCGTGAATTCGAGAGCCAGGGAATGATCAGCAACTCGCTCACCCTTCAGTAACCCCATATGGCCAATGCGAAAGACTAATGGAGAGTCGAGGCTGACAGTGGACTATCGTGGCCTGAATGAAGTCACATCACCACTGAGTGCCAGACATGCTGGAACTTCAGTATGAACTGGAGTCCAAGGCAGCAAAGTGGTGCCACTATTAACATTGCTAATGCATTTTTCTCCATTCCTCTAGTAGCAGAGTGCAGGCCACAGTTTGCCTTCACCTGGAGAGGAGTGCAGTACACCTGGAATCAACTGCCCCAGGGGTGGAAGCACAGTCTCACCATTTGCCATGGACTGATCCAGGCTACACTGGAAAAGGGTGAGACTCCAGAACACTTGCAGTACTACTATGACATCACTGTATGGGGGAACACGCCAGAGGAGGTTTTTGAGAAAGGGGAAAAAATAATCCAGATTCTCCTGAAAGCATGTTTTGCCATCAAAGTCAAGGGACCTGCCCAGGAAATTCACCTCCTAGGGGTGAAGTGGCAAGACTGATGCTGACAGATTCCAATAGAGGTGATTAACAAGATAGCTGCTATGTCCCTATCGACCAGCAAGAAGGAAACACAGGCTTTCCTAGGCACTGTGGGTTTCTGGAAGATGCACATCCTGGAGTACAGCCATATTGTAAGCCCTTTCTATCTTGTGACACGTAATAAAAATTATTTCAAGTGGGGCCCCGAGCAACAGCAAACCTTTGAACAGACCAAACAAGAGATTGCTTATGCTGTATCCCTTGGGCCAGTAAGGACAGGACAGGGTGTGAAGAATGTGCTTGTCACAGGTTTAACGAGTTGTAACTGGATGGGTTTTGCCTAGCGAAAATTTGCATATTTTCCCCAGAAGGGACGGGGGAAGCGCGTCCATTTTAAGCCTCTCTGGCCGCAGGGGTGGCTGCGCCTTTGGCTCCGGCCTGGGCTGTGGCCGCCCCCAGTCCCCGCCGGCCCATTCCTCTAGCCCGGTGTGATCGAGCCGTGACCTCTGAGAGAGAGAGAGAAAGAGCGAGCTGGAGTCGGTTGTGGTGAGAACAAAGGAGGCGCAGTGCCGATCCGGCACGGCATGGGGGCAACCCGGCACAGCGCGGTACCGACCCAGCACGGCGCGGCGCGGCAGCGGCACAGCGCCATGGGCAGCAGCAAACCAGCTCGGAGCCGAGGCAGCAGGGCACGGCGCAGCCATGGTACAGTGGCATTGGGCAGCAGGAGACAGCCCCTCCCTTTCACTGATACCAACTATAAAAGCAGCGTATGACCAAGAGGGAAAGAGCAGGTGAGTATTAACCCGATGTGAACTCCATAAACTCTCCTGCAGGCATTTTCTGCAAATATTAACTTCTCTTCCAAATCAGAGAGAAAGGAAAGCAAGTCACGTGAGGGGATGAAATATGGCGACTGGCCATTTAACTGAGAAGACAGAGGAAGTGCCAGAGGAGAAGCCATCTTATCACCGGGACTGACCCCCCTTTCTGTAAGCTGTGGGAGAGAGTGTAATAGAACCAAACTACTTTTCTCTGTGATTCATTAAGGAACATTTTGGGGGTGTCAAGGGTTAACCTGGAGGCAAACTCCAGATCCCCACGCTTAGTTCTTCAGAGGAGAGCAGACAGCAAAAACAGGCTGAAAACTTGGAAAATGATTAAATAATTTATTTCACTAACACTACTAGGAATAGAAAGAATAAAAAATAATGAAAATATTAAGGCAAAATATACAAATATCATTCTCCTCCCATACATTCCAGTCCTTCTCACTGATCACATAAAGGACATAAACATGAGATTCTGATCTTATGATTAAGAGTTCTTATTGCCATCTCATGAGATAAAGAGAGTTCTTTCTGTAGTGTAGTGGGATCCATCCCACGGAAGAGAGTTCCCTAAGAAGTGTCTTCGGCTTGGTTCCAAACCTTCCAGAAACACCACAGCCTGCCCAGATTTTTGCAGTGATGTATCCTCTCTCCCACAATACACTCCTGTGGAGAAGTTAGGGATATGCGTGCGGAAGATATCGGGCTGTAAYGGTCAGCCAGGACCCCCTCCCCTCTCGCAGTCTGACCTTTGCTCCCTGCCCGGCCACACCTAACCGGACGTGAGCAGAAGGAAGTGACACTGAC
>JACAXG010000384.1:21875-34376 GCA_018881555.1 Amblyornis subalaris
AAGAGGTTAATATTTGCAGAAAATGCCTACAAAAGTATTTATAACAGTGACATGCTCCCACTAGATAATACAGCTGTAATGAGGCTTGCTTCCCTGGGCCCAAGGCTCCTTCTCCCCTGTATGCTCTGCACTGGCAGCCATCCAAAATTTTGAGTAAGTTTCTTGGCTGCTATTAATTCTTATCTAGAACAGCAAGGTCACTCTTCGATCTTACCAATACACCTTCGAAAGGGAGTGCTTTTTCTTCTCTCTGCCTTTTCTCAGCTTTCTCGGCCCAGCTTTCTCTCTGCATAGCTTGGCTTGGCTTAGCTTAGCTGCTTCTCTGTTTGGCCTTGGTCCAGAAGGCAATAGACCAGCTCCTCTCAGGTCCAAACAGCGCGGGACCGGTGGGGGTGAGGCCGGCTGCCCCCGCCGGCCCCCCCGGGCCGTGGGCCCCTGGCCCGGGGGTTGGGGAAGAGCCACTCCCTTGCTAGTGGTCAGCAGGGAGCCAGGGAGCAAGAGAGGAAGTGAGAGCCAGTCTGCGTCACTTCCTAGGGTTTTTTATAACATTCCTTTCACAGAGACGTCACATGAACACTAAGTGGCTCATAGAACTGTCCTTTACCTGTTTTTAACCAATCAAATTTGTCTCACACCGGGTGAAACTGTGACAGGGGGAATGTTGGAAATTCACACAGCCTGAGAATAAGGACACTTTACGTTATAAGCAGATAATGCCACAGCAGCTAAAGATTTGTGAAAGAGAGACTTTACTTTTAGGCTGGAATGACTCGTCCTTAAAAGAGTACCCTATTGGACCCCTTTGTGACCCACGGACCACGAGTTCTTGTGGGAGAGAGGAGCTACACCACTGCAGAAATCTGGGTGGGCTGTGGTGTTTTTCTGAAGGTTTGGAATCACGCTGAAAACACTCCGTAGGGAGCTATCTTCCGTGGGATGGACCCCCACGGCATAACAGAAAGAACTCTTTCCCATAAGTGGCAATAAGAACTCTTAATCAAAAAGATCAGAATCCCATGTTTTATGTCCCTTTGTGTAATCAGTGAGAAAGATTGGGATGTACTGGGAGGAGAATGGTATTTGTATATTATGCCTTAATATTTTTATTATTATTATTCTTTCTATTCTTAGTAGTGTTAGTGAATAAAACTATTTTAAGCTTGCAGCCTTGTTTCTGTCGTCTTATACCCTCTTAAGAATATAATCATGGGAGTCTGGGGTCTTCTCCAGGCTAACCCATGACAGTGCTCTACACCAGAGCTGGGGAGAATGGTCCATCCTGTAGTCTCTGGCAAAATGTACCTGGAGAGACTCGAGGACAACCTCTGGGGTTCTGGAGTTGGGGATACAAAGGATCTGACACCAGCTACATCCCAACTGAAAAGGAGATCATAGTAGTGTTGCCTAGAATCAAAAGAAAAAACTTTCCAAACAATATTAAGAGTGATAATATAAAAAGCAGATCTTTAATAAAAGCTTTCAGGTGCACAAATATGGGTCTGCACACCTGTACGATTGATTTACTAAAAATTTTATAAGGTTAATTAATTAGTATATCTAGCAGGTTCTGGTGGGTTTGGTTTTTCCAAAGAATTTTATCCCATCAGTTAGCTGACAGGGAGACCTGTGAGGGGGAGGGGTTACCCGGGAGATAAATGGGCAATACTTAAGAAACAAAAGAAATGGCCCACACTCCCACATGCCACGATTGCCCAGCCAGAGAAACAGAGCTTGGGAGTTGCAGCCTGATCTCGCGAGAGGTGAAGAGACTTCAAGACTTGGCTGGAGGGGGCGGGGGCTGGGCTCCATCGCTTTTCAGTTTGGCAATTGGGGAAGGCAGTCGTGCGTGGTGCGGGGAGCGAGTGCCGGTTTGTCCCGAGAACAGTGCTACGTTGTGACTTTCTGCTGATCAGATCTGCTGTCTCTGCGGGTCCTGCCACAGCTCGGGTACCGTGCAACGTTGTAATCCGCTGCTGATCGAGGATCTGCTGTCTCCGCCATCCCTGCCGCTGCTGGGGTTGCTGTTTCACCGTAGTTGGCCATCTGCCCCCGGGTCTGCCTGCCCCCCGCTGTTCCACCTGCTGCTCTGAGGATACTGCTGTGGTCCAGCTCACCACCTGGAGTGCTCCCTGTGAGTTTTCCAAGGGGAGCCCCCTCCCCTCTTGCCCAGGACACCCATGTCACGTGGAGAGGTTGCCGCTCTTGTGCCACAGCGCCCCCTGCAGCCGCAGGGGAACCATTGCACTCCCCCACCTTGTGGGGCCCGCCAGCGCCCCATTCCGGCTGTGAGAGTCACTGCAGCCGTCGCCTCGCCGGAAGCCAACAGCGCCCCCTGCTGGTTGTGGTCATAACTACACCAAAAGGTAAATTGCTCAACAGGTGAGAAAAGGCTGTTATTGGGTTTTCTGGTTTGTTTTTTTTTGGTGTTGTTGCTGTTTCTCTGTCTTGTTACATATATATCCAAGTAAAGAACTGTTATTCCTTTTCCCATATCTTTGCCTGAAAGCCCCGTAATTTCAAGGTTGTACTAATTTGGAGGGAGGGGGTCATCTTTTCCATTCCAGGAAGGTTCCTGCCTTCCTTGGCAGACACCTGTCTTTTAAACCAGGACACAGGTACATCCAATAAGAGAACAGTTGCCTCAGCAACCCACCCTTGGATCTGCCCCTTGGAGTTGTTCCAGGGGCTTCTTTGCCCTATGTCTTGTTATGTCTTCTAAGTTCTAGTGCAAAACAGGGTGTCCTTGTTAGAATTCGTCTTCTTGAGAATAAGACTAAACAGAATTTAAGGAATGTGTTAGAAAGGGTTAGCTTATTGTTCTAAAATATGAGAGAAAGGGCAGGAAAAGTTCTAGAAGCTATATAACTATGTATTAACAGTCTACAAAGCCACGAGTGTATGAAAAATATATAAAAAGCAAAAATCTTTAGGCATCAGCAGCTTATGAAGGGGTTCAAGGCGCCTCAGAAGTGAATGGCACTGAAGCACAGCTTCTACTGGCACTCCTATTACCAGTGCTGGGATGGATGTTCAAAGGGAAAGTCTCTGCAACACATCATGCCACTGATGTGACGTGGAGTAAGTGGATTGCTCTCATCACACAGCAAGCTCGAATAGGAAATCTGAATCACCCTGGGATCTTGAAAATCATCACGAACTAGCCTGAAGGTAAACATGTTATTAAAGGCATTGTTCAAAGGCCTTTTGAACACTGACAGGCTTGGGCCGTTGACCACCTCCCTAGGAAGGGGAGTTTGACCACCCTCTTGGTAAAGAAGTGCTTCTCAACATCCAGTCTGAGCCTCCCATGGCACAGCTGTGAACCATTCCCACAAATCCTATTACTGGATCCCAGGGAGAAGAGATCAGCACCTCCCTCTACAGGTCCTCTCCTCAGGAAGCTGTAGAGAGCAATGAGGTCACCCCTCAGCCTGCTCTTCTCCAAACTACACAAACCCACAGTCCTCAGCCATTCCTCATAGGACATGCCTTCCAGTCCTTCCACCAGCTTGGTTGCCTTCCTCTGGATCTTCCTTTTTAAATGGTTGGGGCCAGAACTCAAGGTGAGGGTGCACCCATGTTAAATATGGTATGATCATTATCTCTTTTGACTAGCACAGGACCACCACTCCTGTCTGGGGTTCCTGGAGAAAGGTGCTCCAAGGTACAAGGGGCACATTTAGGGTACACTGCCTCCATGAGGACAGTGAAGCCACTTGATCCCCAAAATACTTTTAGTGGATGCAAGAGCTGGGGCCTGAGACCTGGTAAGGAAAAAAAGAGCAAAGGACTGAAGCAGGAATACCTGCAGGTGCTGACTTTCAGGCAGATTTTGCCCCGGACAAGCATCTACCTTGCGAGAAGCAAATGGCCAGGACACAAACCATGATTCTGGGAAGGAAATGAAACATCACATTTGGGCTTTGATTCCTCTATGAGTATATCAGTAAAACACCGATGATGAAAATGCATGTAATCTCCTTAACAGAAGTGATATATTCCCTTCCCTGTGAAAAGCCAAATGTAGGAGTGCAGAGTGAGACAGAGTCTCCAGACAGGTGCAAAAGGGAATCTGTTTATTGCAAAAAACAGTCCTTCTTGAAAAGTTAGGCCTTTATCAGTTGCATACCTTTGAAATACAACAAGCATAATTTCAACCAACCACCATAAACCACGATGTGAACACGCGATGGTTATATAACTTTTTTCTACCTCTAATTCAGCTGTCATTCCCAGAGGCCTTTTCTACTTAGCCAAAGTAACAGGAGTGAGCCATGATTTTACAAGAGTAACAAGGCCTTCATTTTGTAAGGTTTTACCTATACGCAACATCTCCCCCTTCCTTTGTTCTTTGTGCGAAGGGTTCATGTACCCTTATGCCAAAACAGTCTGCACCTGAAAAGCCGTTATCTTATTAAGACTATTACTGGTCATCTGCTGGACACAAGATAAGATACATGGAATACAGATCACAATCAATAAAAACCCATCAAAAACAACCGTGCCACTGACAAAGAGACCCACAGCATAGGAAAACAAGATAGTGTCCAATGTCCCCAGTAAGAGAGCTGCTTCTTCTGCAGTTGGAAGTAAATGGCTACTGTTCTAAAGCTCATATGGCTGGAGCTCAGGGGCTGTGCTGTTTAGGCAGGAGGGAGTCCATTAGCTGGAAATGCTGACTTTGATGTTACCAAATGTCTTTCTGGAGGCATGGAACAGGGAATAACTGAAAAAGGTCAGCAGGAACACAATAACGTGATGGTGGGTGCAGTGGGACACAAGGCCTCTGTTGGCAGGCTGCTTCCCTAGGCTTCCAGGCACAGCCATGTTCCTGGCAGTCCTACCCCTGCTCCTGCCTTGGCTACGAGGGCTGGATGGTGATTAGGTCATTTTTCCTCTAATGGGGCCTCGTCTTCTTGGAGGCGATTGATGTTTGTCCAGTTGAGCAGGTAACCATTTTAGACCTGTTGGCAATAAAACACATGCGTACCTTCTCCCCTAGGTTAGTAAACCAGCTGGGCCTTGCCATTGCACACCTAGTTGTGGACCCTTACGTAAAACTTTTAGAAATTGGTTCTGCACACACAAATCTTCAGAGCAGTATCACTCTGCTGGGGATCAAAATTGATGATCTGCCTGCAAAAACTTTAGTGTAAATATTGCATTATGTAAATGTTCTTGAGGAGCCATATTCCCCCTTCTTTGTTTTTTTGGGTTTTTTTTAATAACATGCACGTCTCTTACTATGAACATGAAGGCAACGTAAAAGTAAGACAATACATGTAATAAGGGAAGAAACACCGAGAAAAAATGAGAAAAGGTAATACATGTAATCATTAGCACGCGAGAGAAAGGATAGTGACTTAGAACGATACACCACCAATTGCCTAAATACTGTAGCAACACCCAGTCTGCAATAGCTGGCGAGCCCTGAGCCACAGTGAGGACCCGGAGAACCTTCCCGGGCAAGGCTTCCAAGGTTACCTTGAAAGGGGATCCAGCCTTTAGAAGGCCAAATTGGCAGGTCAAAGTGACTTGATTACATTTTTAGTGCAGAAACACCTAGGTCTGCTGGCATACTTCTGACCAGCTAGGGCCAAGGCTTGGCCAGAGCCAAGGCCTTAAGTGGAAGGTTTTCCCTAACATATCCTACAGACAAACCTCTATCAATGGCAGTTGGGAAAGTTTCTTAAAAGTATACAGTCCTTGCAGATAACTACACAATGGTATGTGAAAGTTTGTAAAGCAGCCGGCTTTGTCATTTATCTCTAGCTAGGTAGTCAATGGTACCTTGAACAAACTGCAAACAACCAAAAGAATGCATTTGTGTAACATCAAGTAATATCGTGGGGATAACGCCCATTATAAAAGGTCAGTGAATTCATGCCATGACATTAACAACATAATCAGAATCGTTAATACACCAACAGTAACTGTTCTAAAAAACTGAGAGTATATTTTTCCACACATCTCTGCATATATAACAATAAAGTAAAATAAAAGCAAGAAAGAAAGCACTAAACAGCTTACAATTAATAATATCCATAATTTGGAATTGTTACTCATTTTTCTGTGTCACCTATGGAAGATTAAACAGCAAAGAGTGTTATAAATAATTATCTCAAGTGACCAATGTAGAACATTTATACCCATAGAATTTTCGACAAAATTAAGGATCTAATAAACTGCATCTTCACATATTTTTACAAAACTCAGTATCTTATATTCTTAAATAGTTGCTTACCAACTCCCCATCATAATTGCTTCAGTCAGTTCCATCTTATCTCTATAACATAAGAACTGTATCTTTCAATTTAAATGAGCATATTTCAACAGAACTTAACATCACTTAAACATAACAGAAAGTAAACCTAACAGAGCTTAAAGATAACTTCACTGAGACTGAACAGAAATTAATCTTAATAGAACTTAAACTGAACAGAATGTAAAATAACAGAACTTAAACCTAACATCACTTAAATTTAACAACACTTAACAAAACCTTAACATCACTTAAAGTTAACAGAACTTAAAATTAACATCATTTAAATTTAACAAAACTAAAGTCAGAGTTGAGAGTGTTCCTTTAAAAGTTTTAGATACAACAGAATTTAACTCATCTTGACTCCATCGTTACAAGAAAGCAACTGAAAATTTGTCATACAACAGTTAAACATCAATGAACAATATGCAAGTAAACAACTGATTCATAAATGAAATAGCAGCAACTGGAAAGATTATAAAGGTGTGGCAAATACGTTGTGATTTTACATAATTTAGTTGTGAGAATAGCTCATGGTAACTGCAAACATTATTGAAAATATCTGTTCACAGTCAGGACCTTTCTAGTATAAGCACAATTTTGCATGATTTTCCGAATTGTAACTGTACTCCAAAAATGACAACATTGTATGCCTTGGCAAATTACATTTAAAACCAGCTCAGTTCGCAAATGGTAAGAAGGCTTTTTGTGATTGCCAGTACAATAGATTTGGCCTTAGACTATTAAAGCTAATTAGATATAAATATTTAAGGATAAAACATCAAGGACCTAGTTATATAATACTGCCATGAGTTTTGCACATGTAACTCTATTAGGTCAGTGGGTGTATAAGACTGACATGTATATATAAACAGCTACAAAGTCATGGTTTCAGATGATTTTAAAGGAATGTGCAAATGTTTACTCCACTTGTGGTCCATCAATGTACTTAAACTGTTTTGATATCAAGTTCAATTTCAATTCATAAGTGGCAAGGAAGAATAACTACACTTGAATCACTAAATAGCTGTATCTCTCTGAAATGCTGTCACGTTTCTTCATGGTGAAAGAATCACAATAAAATTACCTTATTAAAGCTGTGGGGTAAGAGACAAGTGAACAGGTAAAGCTATCACAATTCTGCCTGCCTTTACAATGGAGAGTCCTGAGCCAATTATATATAAACCTCGAATAGGTTCTGCAGATAATGTTAATGGGGAAGGGAGTAAAGAAATGCTTTGATTGATGAGTGGCTAAGCCTACCATGGGCCTCACCTAGCTAAGTGCTCCCAGTAACTCTCGTAAACCATGCAATGCTTTGACGTCAGGCTTTAAAGTTAATTACTGTGGTTCACATTTTGTTCTGTTAATATCTACCCTAAACATTTCCAAGGAGAGATCTATTGAATTTTCCAAGTGGCCACAATATCTTACAAATATGAATCTTCCCATCCGCAAACTGTTATCCACATAGCGATAAATGATGCTCTGAGGGTTTGCAAATATTTTCCCAGGTATACAAGTTTCTAATTTTCATGGTAACAGCTAACATCATTATAACTGAGCAAAGAATCAGCATTAATTCAGTCCAATCAGACCTCCAAATCAAAATTCTTGAAAAGGCAGCACACATCCCACACGACAAGTCCTACCAACCATGCACACACCAGCACCTCCGCTGAAGAATCCAGACCCTGGCAAGCAGCGCTAAAGCAAGGAATCACATAATGCCATATGCATGCAGAAACACATTCACACAGATAACCCCGAATCTCTCCAATAAACAGTCTTGTCAAAATCCACAGCTCACTGAAAATACAAAAAGTTAGTTTTAACAGAGATCCGGGTAGTGATGTCATAAATATCGCAATAGCCTGTCTGCGTTCTTGGGTTTGAGCACACACTGTCACCTGCTAACTGAATGATAAGATGTCATAAAAATCGCGAGGATAGCCCATCTGCGTTCTGGCATTTGAGTATGCACCATCACCTGTTAGCTGAATGACAAGCACAGGAGGTTGCTTTTGCTGCAAAGCTGCAGCCTGAGCCATGCATGACTCACGGTAATCTGAGAGCCAAACCGTGTATTGTGTCATGGTTAATATCATTTTCATTGGGTTTTTCCAATCACTAGGTGTAAGAACATAAGTAGCACTTATGGACTCCAAGTAAACTGTAACATGATGGGAAGACACACCACTCTCCCGTACCAATCTCCACAGGTCTCTGACAGCAGTGTAGTCTAAGTCTTTGTAAGCAGGTAGCCGACCTGGTTCATAAACAACTGGGCACGTAGTAATAACTGAGTTATCTCCGTGTTTTAACATGGCCTCTTGGCATTTCTGGCAGCGAGGTGCCGTAGCAACAGCATTCCGTGTAAGGCATAAATCTGCCGTCTGCTCGTAAATTATGGGTCCTGAGTCAGGATAGCTATCAAAAAGGAGCATCTCCTCAGGGGTCAGCCTGACCACAGAGTCTGCTGGAATGCTACAAACTTCCTCTAGGCAAGGGGACAGCCGGGGGGGGTCAGCTGGGCCAGGGGGCCTAGAGGGGCTGTGGGACCTGGGGGACCGAAAGGGGCCAGAGGCGCCGAGGGGCCAGAGGCGCCGAGGGGGCTGAGGGGGCCTCCACTGGTGGGGCAGTCACGGGGGGGGTGGCGTGGGGGGGCAGGCAGCGAAAGAAGCACTGCGGAAGGAGCGGGCAGCAAAGAAGCCGAGGCTGGAGAGGCAGGCTGCAGAGCGGCCGCTGCAGGGGAGTCAGTGTGTAAAGAGGCCACTCCGGAGGAAGCCAGCTCCAAGGGGGCTGATGGGCCATGAGAGTCAGCTTGTAAAGGCAGCTGAGAGCCTAAGTCTGTGTGGGCCGAGAGGGGCCAAGGGGGCTGCTGCTAGTGGAGCAGCGGTGGGGGGGCCTGGCGTCAGGGGGGTAGCCGGCGAAGGAGCCACTGCAAGGGGAGCTGGCAGTGTAGAAGCCACTTGCAGGGGAGGAGCAGCAGCCAGACAAGGGTGCTGCAGAGCAGCCACTGCGGGGGCCGAGGGGAATGCTGCGCTTGGGGGGAGTGCCTTGCTCCGTGGGGGGCCTTGCCCCGGGGGGGGGGCATCGCTAGTGCCTGCAACATCGAGCGCATTCTGAGTCCGTCACTCCAAGCTGAGGATCAATCTGTTCCCTGGATCCAGTCCTTGGATCCGTGCCCGGGTTCACTATCAGCAGCCTTTCCAGCAGTCCCTGCCGCAGCTACATGCGGGGCTTTTAATATCAAAGTGTCTCTCATTTAGGAAACAGTTACAGGGCTCTTTAACTGTAAGAAAAGTTGCTCCAATGTGGTGAATGTGTTGCAATATCCTTAAGGTGGACCGACGCTACCAGGAAACCCCCCTGGGCCAAGGATACTCACAGTCCTGTGGTTCTTTGTCCAGCGAATACCACTGACCTAACCTCACAGGCTGTATCGGCATTTTGCTCTTTTTCAGATTGTGGTTCACAAATAAAGTCCCCTGTCATTGTAGCAGTGTTTGAGCTCTGCTTTCTGCTTGCATTCTAGAGGTCCAGGGTCATAAGGACTGCCTGGCTGAGTTGCAGTGCATCTCTTCATTGCAATCTGATATCCCGTTGTTCTGGGTCCGTGGGGCTTTGTTGTCGGTTGCAGTCCAACTCTTCACTGCGATCCAAAATCCCATTGTTCGGGTGCCAATTGTAGAGGTGCAGAGCGACACAGTCTCTCCAGGCAGATGCAAAAGGGAGTCCTTTTATTGCAAAACCCAGGCCTTTTTAAGCAGTTAGGCCCTTATCAGTTACATACCTTTGAAATACAACAAACATAATTTCAACCAACCACCATAAACCATGATGTGAACACGTGATGGTTATATAACTTGTTTTTCCACCTCTAATTTAGCTGAGTCATTCACAGAGGCCTTTTCTACTTAGCTGAAGTAACAGGAGTGAGCCATGATTTTACAAGAGTAACAAGGCCTTCATTTTGTAAGGTTTTACCTATCCGCCACAGCCAAACACCTCTGGTAGGCTGCAGTTATGTAGGTTTTACCTCAAAGTGGTGAAAGAGAGGCAGAGCACATGTCGGAGCTATCAGTGAAAAAAAATCAGACATTTTGTTAGAGTCCAAGAAATCATAGCCAAATTTAATAGAATGAAGTATGCTTAACAAGATACCAAAATAATACTTAAAAATAAAAGCCAAATAGATAGTACCATGTTTTGCAAGGATAAAGACAGCATAAATCTTGCTTTCTTTTTATAATAAAGTACAAGTTGGTGAAGCTGAAGTGGCTGTGACTGAAGGAAAGACCGGGGATGAGATTGAGCTGCACAGGTGAGTTCCTGAGTTCAGGAACCCATCCAGCAGCCCCGAGCCTCATCACGACCCATAAGCTCTTGGCAACCAACCAGGTGGGGGGGGATGTGCTTGGAGCAACCAAGGGAGATTTAAATGGCTCCAGAGAGCGTGAGTGACCCAGACTGTGGCGAACAGGAGCAAGCAAATGGCATGGCAGTTTGCGTAGGCAGGGTGAGCAGGAAGGGCTTCGTTCTAACCCTCCGAGATCAGCCAATAGAGGCAGATAAACAGACTCAGTAGCTGGTAAGGAAGAGCAAAGGGATCCTTTCAGCCCCAGTCTTATTAGTGTACTAGATTAAGTTTCCTCAGTTATGGTGTTGACACAGTAAAGTTTGATCCCATGTAGCTGCAGGAGTCACTGAACCAGCCATGTCAGAGACCTCCAGCCAGACAAACCTGCTGATGGTAGATGCAGCTCTCCAGGTCACAGGTTGCCAGGAGTGCCTGATGCCTCTTTGCAAGGCTGGGGCCGACAAACAGTTCTTTTGCAGGTATGCTGTGGTTGAGAAGCTGTCGCCAGGTGAAGGAGCTACGGGAAAAAGTGAACAGACTACATAGTATTTGAGCAAACGAGCAAGAGATAGACCAATTATTTTCAGAGACGTTACTGTCTCAAGACTCTCGTGTGTCTCGAACCTCCATTGTAGTGAAGAAACAGGTGGATTTGGAACCCTGCAGGTTAATTAGTCAGGGAACTGTTAGCCAAGGGTCTGTTAAAGGTGAAGGCTGGAAGCAGGTCACTGCATGTACCAGGAGGAAGGTTCCTCCTCCTCAGAATTTGACAAGTAGGACTGGCACCTTCTATAACAGGTATGAGGCTCTAGAACTAGAAGGCCAGAAAAATGATGAGGTGGGCAAAGGTCCTTCTGGTATAGTGGGGCCTCCTAAAAAAACACCAGCTGTACCCCACATCAAGACCTCCTTTATAAAGAGGGAAAGAAGGGTAATTGTAATAGGAGAGTCCCTTCTAAGGGGAACGGAGGGCCCAATATGCAGACCAGACCCAACTCACAGTGAAGTCTGCTGTCTCCCAGGGGCACGGATAAGGGACATGGTTGCGATCCAGTTTAAGCACAGAAGAGCAGAGGAAACTAGGTCTCTGTGTATAAACCAGAAGGAACTTAGAAGGTTCAAAATATTCCTAAAAACGAGATTAAAATCAAACAAGATTAAATGTTGATGCCAAAAAATGAATTGATATATTTTTATTTAATAGTAAAGGAGGCAAAGAGAAAGAAAAATAAAAGAAAGAAAGAGATAGAAAAAGAAGTGTGCGTGGGGTGCTGGGGGGACAGGGAAAGAGTGACAGGGGTTAGATGGAGACATATCACTCTTCCGGGGATCCCAATGACGTCTCGTGGCTCCCCTCCATCTGGTCTTCTGGGTGGTGAGGGTCTCCCGCCATCGCCGCCACGCCAAAGAGTAATAGAATCCAGTGGATTAATATACGCTATGGGCCGGGTGGGAACGCCCACGTGCCTCCCCTGAGGGGGTTATGTTTGACACTGTCCCTTGCAACACTGTGGATTTGTTGCATCATCTCTGGTGCAGGGTCTGGAGACCCCTTTGGGGGGACCCTTTTGATGTGCCATGACACCCCCTTCTGCTGTGGATAAGCTTTTCCCGGGCTGCAGGGCCCCTCAGCTGAACTGGTCCGCACAGAGGAGGTTGGGCTTTCACTGCCCCTGGCCAGAGGCTTTTCCAATACACACCCAAAACCTCTCTTCTCCCCCCACCTATCGCTTTGTCCCCCCTTTTGCTGTATTCAGCTGGGGCCGGAGCGATCTGCAGGGTTTCTTCGCAGTCCACAAAAACTGACAGCTTTTTACCACAGGCAGTTTCACAGAGGCAGCAGCGAAGGTAAAAGGAATGAAAGAGAGGACTCTCT
>JACAXG010000384.1:34566-119375 GCA_018881555.1 Amblyornis subalaris
CATGAGAGAAAACCAATGATACATCTTCAGAGGAAGAACAAATTCAAACTGACTAATGACAATACAGTTAGAGAGAATTTCAAACCAAGCTGACCTATTACAAAGCTTAAGACTCTGTGAGGAGGAGAAACCTAAAGTGACAGCATCTAAGAAATATTGCTCTGTGGCAAACTGCCTTTTTGATAACTGAAGGGGGCACCGCAACACCCACCCTTTGGTGTGAGGGTCTGTGCTGGCCTGGCAGCTGATAGCCCTGGAGCTGTGGTCTCCACCCCGAAGGTGCTAAGCGTGATTCCTCTGGGAATGTATTCTTCTCCCCAGCTCTTACTTATCTTCTCTTCATCAGCGGGCAGTCAGGGCCCCATTCAGGGTTTTTGGTCGTCTTCTCTGCAGCTTTTGTAGAGTTTTGCTATAATGCCAAAAGTCCTTCATGAAAATGTTTAAGCCATAAATTATAACATTTCAGTCTCTGACAGACATTACTGGAAAACTCTCCTCTGATTACTCTCCACTATTGTTTGTTCAAACTGGCAGCGATTAAATAACAAAGAGAAGTCTGAGGGCAATCAAAAGAGACTTCAGGGCCCTAGGATGATTGGTAGAGGGATCAGGAGCACAGGTAGTGATTTCCTTGATTCTTCCAGTAACGAGGAATAATATTGATAGGAATAGGCAGACCCATCAGGTCTATGCATGGCTCTGAGGTTGGTACCAGCAGAAAAATTTTGGGTTTTTGACCATGGGAGGATCTATTCAACACCTGGTCTACTGTCACCTGACGGGATGCATCTTTCTCAGAGGGGAAAAAGAGTTTCAGCACAGGAACTAGTGGGGCTCATTGACAGCTTTAAACTAGCTTGGAAGGAGGAAAGGGACAAAACCAGGCTTGCCAGTGATGAGTGATGGGATGGTGTGCCAAAACTTGAGGAAAGGAGCACTAATGGGATCCCTCAATCTGCTTCATGAGTGTGAGAGACTGAGGTGTTATGGTTTATGGGTAAAACATTGTTTATGAAGAACTTTTGCCTATTATAGCAAAACTGTATAACAAAGCTGCACCAAAAGGAAAAACTACACTGGAGACCACATGCCACCCTGATGGGCCCTCTGGGCTGAGGCCCTGGACTATAAGTTGATTTGAGATAACAATGACACCATTCTAAGGTCTGGGCTGGGGGAAAAGAATGCTTTCACAGGAGGATCAGCCCAGAAACTTTGGGTGTGAAGGCCCTAGCCCCAGGCTTATCTGCTGCCCAGGTTTGCACAGAGTCCCCCAACCCAGGGGGGACGAGGAGAGGTTTTGGGTGTGTGGTGAAAAAAAGCCTCTGGTCAGAGGAATGTCCACCCTCCGCTGTGCAGATGTGGGAGGCCCCCCCCCACTCCGGGAAAAGCCACAACTACTGGACATGCACATGAAGGGGCAGTGGAGGGGGTGTCATGGCCCATCAAAGGCCCCCCCAAAGGGGTCTCCAGACCCTGCACCAGAGCACTGCATGTGGTGCAAAATGATGCAACAGACCCACAGTCTTGCAAAGGACAGTGTTAAGCTAGCCCCCTCAGGGGTGGTACCTGAGTGTTCCCACCTGGCCCAAAGCGTATATTAATCCAACGGATTCTATGCTTTTCGGCAGCGACAGAGACCCTCATCATCCAGAAGACCAGATGGAGGGGATCAACAAGACATCATTGGGACCCACAGAGGGGTGATATGTTTCCACCTAACCTCTGTCACTCTTCCTGTCTCCTTCTCCCACACATCTCTTTTTCTCTCTCTCTCTCTTTCTTTCTTTCTTTTTCTCTCTCTCTTTCTCTCTCTTTCTCTCTTTCTCTCTCTTTCTCTTTCTCTCTTTCTCTCTTTTTTCTCTTTCTCTTTCTCTTTCTCTTTCTCTTTCTCTTTTTCTCTCTTTCTCTCTTTTTTCTCTTTCTCTCACTGTTAAATAAAATACATCAATTTTTTTTGGTACCAACATTTAGCCTCGTTTGGCTTATTCTGTTTAAAGGAATATTTGAACCTTTAGGGGTCTTTCCACTTTATTCACAGAGAATTCTCTCCTGTGATTAGAGCGGATTGTAACAATGAGGTGTTGGCTACAATGTACCACACCTGAAATGTTTCTACACTAATGCATGCAGCATGAGGAACAAACAAGAGGAGCTCAAAGCTTTGACCCAGTCACAGAGATTTGACATCATTGGCATAAGTGAAACCTGGTGGGATGAGTCCTGTGATTGAAGTGCCCTGTTGGACAGTTACAGGCACTTAAGGAGGGATAGGCAGGGCAGAAGAGGCAGAGGTGTGACACTGTATGTAATAGAAGGGTTAGAATGTATGGAGCTCACAGTTGGCAATGGCACAGTTGAGAGCCTCTGGATAAGAATCAAGGGGCAAACAAATACTGCGGATGTCATCATGGGAGTCTACTATAGACCTCCTAGCCAGGATGATGATCCCGACGAATTATTCTTTGAGGAACTCCTCTCTGCAATCACTAACCATATGAAGTTCGACAAAGGAAAGTGTCGGATTCTGCACCTGGAATGGGGCAACCCTGGATGTACGTACAGACTGGGGAATGAGATGCTGGAAAGCAGTGCTGTGGAAAGGGACCTGTGGGTCCTGGTTGACAGAAAGTTGAATATGAGTCAGCAGTGTGCCCTGGAAGCCAGGAGGGCCAACCATATCCTGGGTTGCATCAGGCAATGCATCGCCAGCCGGTCGAGGGAGGGGATTGTCCCACTCTACTCTGCACTGGTGAGGCTTCACCTTGAATATTGTGTGCAGTTTTGGGCACCACAATATAAGAAAGATATAAAGCTATTAGAGAGCATCCAAAGGAGGGCAACAAAGATGGTGAAGGGCCTTGAGGGGAAGCTATATGAGGAGCAACTGAGGTCACTTGGTCTGTTTATCCTGGAGGAGACTGAGGGGAGACCTCATTGCAGCCTACAACTTCCTTGTGAGGGGAAGGGGAGGGGCAGACACTGATCTCTTCTCTGTGGTGACCAGTGACAGGACCCGAGGGAATGGCCTGAAGTTGTGTCACAGGAGGTTTAGGTTGGATATTAGAAAATGGTTTTTCACCAAGAGGGTGTTTGGTCACTGGAATAGGCTCCCCAGAGAAGTGGTCACAGCACCAAGCCCGACAGAGTTCAAGAAGTGTTTAAACAATACTCTCGGGCACATGGTATGACTCTTGGGGATGGTCCTGTGCAGGGCCGGTAGTTGTACTCGATGATCCTTGTGGGTCCCTTCTAACTCAGCATATTTTGTGATTCTGTGATATTTCTGAATAATACCCTGTTATCTGCCTGCTATACCTATGCACACTCAGATCAGTGATCATGAAGCTATTTTCCCAGCAGGTGACTTTTCAGTAAGTTGTCCTTGTATGAAATCTCACTTGTAAATGAGCAAGTGTATCTTTATGACCAGAAAATTGATAGAAGATAAATTGCTGGCAGTGTTATTCCAGTAGTTGCTCTCTACACAGACCCAATATAATGCAAAGCATGACATATTGCTTACAGGCTCAGTGCAATAATGTGTAAATAACTGAAAGCTTTTTGATATTATCCTGTCTTTTTTAACACATCTTCAATAATTAATTAATTTGTATCTTAAAGTGTCTTGCTGCATATCATCAGTCATTTCTATAGTTTTGGTTATTAACCTTGAGAGATCATCATCTGGTTTGTATATACTTTTTCCCTTTGATGTTATTGTATTTAGTCTCTGGGAGTTTTTCTCCATATCACATTAGGAAATCACCATGTCTACTGCCTCCAGTAAGCATAGTTAGCAATGATAGCTAACATGAATGTAGTCTTCAGTGTTTTAATTAGAATTAGGATTCAAGACCTGCAGTTTCTTCTGTCTTCTGAGTGACTGTGCACTTTCTGTCCCTGAAGAATTCAACCCACCCCTCTGAGTACAACAGAGCATCACAGCCATGATTCCCAGGTGACATCTGACATAGGTAACATTCTTCATGAGACCAGACTGTTCCCTAAATTCATTAACCTCACTTTATATCATGAAATCATAGAATCGTGGAATGATAGAATGGCTTGGGTTGCAAGGGATCTTAAAGATCATCTAGTTTCAACTCCCCTGACATGGGCAGGTGTGGCGAGGCAGCTTGCCCCCCGCCTCCCACCTTCCTTCTTGCTGTCAAAAAGGTTATCCGCTGTTTGCATAAATTAGGGAATCTTCCATTTTTCCATAGTCTTGTGGGACACTCAGGCACCCAAGGCTGACATGACAATAAACAGCTGCTATGAGGCGAGATTATGTTGCAATTTGTGACGGACAGACACTAAAACTTTACAGCTATAAAAGATCTACCGTAACTCTCACACAGTGGAAAACCTTCTACACACCTCAAAAGGTAAGTAAGAGGGCAGACCCCTCAAGCTCTGGGATGTCGGGCTCGAGTAAACCTTCTCTTCTAGAAGTTGGGTGAAAGAAGCCTCAGCATGCCATAATTTGGTCTGGTAAGTCATATTGGGCTTCTAATCTATACTATTTCTTTGCTAGCAGTAATATTTGTACCTTTATTGTGCACTGTATATTGCAACCTACTAGTAGTAATTCTCTTGTTTATCCTGTGTAGTAAGTAATCTGTTAAAGTCCCCTGTCTGTTTTTCTTGTGTCTATTCAATAAATAATTCATGTTGCAATAGACCTAATTGGTCATGATTAAAGAACTTGTGAGCAAGAGTGGGTTTTGAGGTGCGGGCCATCTCAAAAGAGCTACTGCCTACTGCCAGAAATCTAAGCAAAAGCAGGCTGTTGAAAAGCTCACTTTCCCATTTGTAACAGCAGGGACACCTCCCACTAGACCAGGTTGCTCAAAGCCCCATCCAACAAGGCCTTGAACATTGCCATGGATGGGTCATCCGCAACTTCCCTGGGCAACCTGTTCCAGTGCCTCACCACCATCACAGTAAAGAATTTCTTCCTTACATCTAATCTAAACCTGCCCTCTTTCAGTTTAAATCCATTCCCCCTTGTCCTATCACTTCATGCCCTTGTCAAAAGTCCCTCTCCAGCTTTCCTGTAGTCCCTTTTAGGTACGGAAAAGCTGCAATTAGGTCACTCTGGAGCCTTCTCTTCTCCAGGCTGAGCAGCCCCAACTCTCTTGGCCTTTGCTCATAGAAGAGGTGATCCAGCCTCCTCATCATTTTTGTGGCCCTCCTCTGTATTCGTTCCAACAGGTCTATGTTGTTCTTGTATTGGGGACCCCATAGCTGGATGCAGTACTCCAAGTGGGGTCTCATGTGAATGAAGCAGAGCGGGAGAATCACCTCCCTCGACCTGCCGGCCACGCTTCTTTTGATGCAGCCCAGAACATGGTTGGCTTTCTGGGCTGCAAGTGCACATTGCCGGCTCATGTCAAGCTTCTCATCCACCAGCACCCCCAAGTCCTTCTCCTCAGGGCTGCTCTCAATCTATTTTCCAATACCAACCCCTGAGGAAGGTCACTCATCACTAGTCTCCACTTGGACATCAAACCATTGACCACAACTCTTTCAATGTGACCAATCCAGCCAATTCCTTATCCATCAAGTGGTCCATCTGTCAAATCCATGTCTCTCCAGTTTACAGAGAAAGATGTAATGCGTGAGTGTCAAATGCTTTGCACAAGTCCCGGTAGATGAAATCAGGCACTCTTCCCTCATCCACCAACACTGCTACCCCATCATAGAAGGCCACCAAATTAGTCAGGCATGATTTATGATTTGCCTTTAGTGAATCCATGTTGGCTGTCACCAATCACCTCCTTATTTTACATGTGTGTTTGCATGGTTTTTAGGAGGACCTGCTCCATGATCTTCCCAGGCACAGAGGTGAGACTGACTGGCCTGTAGTTCCTCGGGTCTTCCTTATTTTCCTTTTTAAAAATGGGACTTACGTTTCCTCTTTTCCAGTCCGTGGGAACTTCACCAGTCTGCCACGATTTCTCAAATATGATGGCTTAGCCACTTCCTCCACCAGCTCCCTCAGGACGCATGGATGCATCTCATCATCAGGTCCCATGGATTTGTGCACCTTCAGGCTGCTTAGATGGTCTTGATCTTCTCCTACATTGGTTGGTTTTTCATTCTCTCAGTCCCTGCCTTTGCCTTCTGCAACTCAGGCAGTGTGGCTAAAGCACTTATTGGTGAAGACTGAGCCAAACCCATCATTTAGTACCCTAGTTTCTCCATGTCCTGGGTAACCAGGTCTTCTGTTTCGTTCCAGAGAGGGCTCAAATTTTCCCTAGTCTTCCTTTTATAACCAACTGTAGCAGGACTTCTCCCCGCCACAAGAGCTTATCTGTTGCCTGTTAGCTGGTGCAATAACTCAGGGCATCTCATCCCTCACATGAGTTTGCTAATGGGTGAAATAACTCAATCAGGACAGCTTGTCTTGTTGTGGGGGCAATAGCCCCTGGCGATGTTGATAGCAGCAGTGATCTCTTAGCCTTGGTAAATGTTAATCCTTGGGAAAGATAAGTATGCAGAGTAAGGTGTGAGCCGACACCCTGATAAGAAGGCGACTCCTTAAGCCTCACTCCTGTCTGCTAACATGTAACAGAATGCTGACCAAGGACATTGTATGCAAGACGCTGCGCTGCTGGGGAAGACAGGGGGTTATGAAATGGGTAGTAAATTGTTTGTACAATGGTATAAAAGGCATTGATGCCTGGAATAAAGTTGGCTTTGCTTGCATCCAGCTGAGTCCGTTTCTCAATCGCCAACATCTTGTAGTGAGTTATTTCAGTGCCATGGAGGTGAAATTCCCAGCTGAAAATAAACATCTTGCCTTGAAAGCAAGATATGGAAAGATAAGCTGGAATTTCTGACTAACACACTTCACTTTACAAACTATAAAAGCTACACCAAACTTTAACAAAGCAGAAGTCTTCTGCACATTCCCTGGAAATGTGTGGGGTCTTCTCCCCAAAGTCGGGATGCTGCTTTGGGTTACTCTTCTGGGGGTTGAGTGAAAGGCCTCTGGGTACACTATCCTCAACTTGGTGGTAAGTTACATTGTCTCCTAATCTATATTATTTCTTTTCTAGCTATAATATAGGTACTTTTATGTTGTGCACTGTTTTATGTAATCTACTAGTAGTTCTGTGTAGTAACTCTGTTTAAGGCCTTTTGTCTGTTAATCTCCTGTCTATTCAATAAATAACTCATTTTATAATAGACCTAATCGGCCATTCTTAAGAACTTGTGAGCCAGAGCAATTTAGGTGCGAGTCACCTAAGTAGAGCCACTGCCAAAAATCTGAGCCTAAGGCAGGGCTTGTCTAAAGCTCTCACTCGATCCATAACACCAATGTACCTATAGAAGCTTTTCTTGTTGTCCTTGACATCCCTGAACAGGTAAAACTCTATCAGGGCTTTAGCTCTCCTTACCTGATCCCTGGCTGCTTGGACAATCTGTATTCCTCCCAGACTTCCTGTCCCTGCTTCAGCCCTCTGTAGGTTTCCTTTTTGTATTTGAGTTTGTCCAGGAACTCCTTGTTCATCCATGCAGGCCTCCTGGCATTTTTGCCTGACTTCCTCTTTGCATCACTTCTGAGCTTGGAGGTGATCCTTCACTGTCAACCAGCTTTATTGGGCCTCTCTGCCCTCCAGGGCGTTATCCCATGTATCCTGGAGTGATCTATTATGATAATCTATTCCATGATCCTCTGCTTATGCCCAAAAATTGTTACTATTTTCTCTTTCTACCCCTCACCTCCCAAGCTGGTAGATATGTAAGCCTGGCCGAGATCCTGGCAGGGGGCAGGGCTGGAAGTTGCTCTCTCTCTCTTCTGGTTCGGGAAGCCGGGAGGTTGCTCCCTTTCTTCCACTTCTGGGATCGGTGCATGGCTGCTGCGTGTGTAGAGAGAGACCAGAGTGGTTTTTCTGCCGGACCCCTGCCCTGCCATGTCCTGCGACAGTTGCTGTTGCCTGAGAGTCAAGACCAGGGCTGCCCCTGCCAGACCCCTGCCCTGCAGCGCGATTTTTCCCACGGCGCTGGGCCGCGTGGTTTCTCTGCTTGGCTGACTTGGATTTTGGCCCAAGCAAAACACTTTTCCTTTTTCCTCAATTGGAGAAGCTGGAGCAGCATTTTTTGTCTGCCGGGAGCTGAACTGAACAGGCTGCTGCTCCGAAATCAACAGGAGAGGGATTGCTGGTAATGGAGCTGCTTCTCCCCACCTCCCCAAGCCCCGGGGAGCCAAGCAGGGGAGAGAAAACACCCCAAAAGGCTCCAGGCCATCTGTTTTCGCCTGCCATAAATGCCGTTGGAGGAAATAAAAGTCGACACCAGGTAGCCACTGGAATTTTTCTCTGCTATAGGACTGCTCCATGGGGGGGATCTTCTGCCCTTGGAGTGAGAAGCCGGTGCCATTTTGGATTACGTGTTGGGAAAGGTGTATTCCTCCTGCACTACCCCAACTCTCTGGACACTTTTTGGGTTTTTGTTTCTGTGTGTGTGTGTGGGGAAGTGGGTTCTGATGGTTTAGTGCTTAACAGTTATTTACTTTTTTTCCCCTTGCCCTGTGGGCAGGCATTCTGTTTGTTAATAAACCATTTAATTTTTTTTTTTTACTTTTGTCTATTGGTATTCATTCCCTATTGGTGGAAGGGGATTGTTGGAACCCTTTTTGGAGAGAAGGGCTCAGTCCAGAGAGTTTCTCTCTTAAAATTTGTCTCAAAACCGAGACAAAATTTGGCACCCAACTTGTGGAGCAAGAGAAAGTGAAAAAAAAATTACATTCTTGTTTAAAACACTTTGTCTTGGGTACAGCACTCAGTAGTCATGCTACTTGCTTCTATGTCTTTCTGGCACCTAGGCATGTGTGCTTATCCATATATATTGGCAATTGTGGCCCTGGCATGTCGCTGTTGTATCAAGGACGGAGCAAAGCAGGACACAAAATACAATTCAAGGAGTAGGTGAAAAATGCCATTATTTATTAATATACTGACCTCTTTTATACCTTAGTACACCTGAATGCCATAAGGTCATTGGTCCCTTGGCCATCCACCTCTCAGGGTGATTGGCTAAGTCCAACAACGCCTTATTCCAAATATTTCTCTAGACATATCATAACAATACTACACAACAACTCACAGGTGCACGATAAGATGTTTTTCTAAAAGAAAGCAACTCGCTGTTTTTTCATAGCTTCTATGGGAAAAGACAGACTCACAGAATACTGTGAGAGCTGGAAGATTTCTCTGCTGAAAGCTTTTCAGTATCCATACTGGCATGTTTTCTACATATCAGGGACACGAATCAGGATTGCTGCATTGATAGGCCCTGTGCCAATAATTTATGAAATGATAACATCAGGGACAATGGGAGTTATTTGGAATGTGTGTTCTCTGCTCTTTGCCCGTCCTGATTTTGGCAGCCTTTTTTGGGGGTTTATTAATAATTGCATCCAGTCTGTTAGGGGAGAAGTAGGGGGTGATTTTTCCCAGCCTTTTACCTCCTTCTTCCCCTTCAGATCTGGCACATCACCTTTTGAGAATGTTCAGTTGCCCCTGGATATTAAAGATACCACATTTTTGTTGTTACATCTGTCAGGTTTGTTAGGTCTCCTCTATATTGTCTGCAGCATGTCTAGAATCAGGGCTGAGATTTCCAGAGAGATTGTTCAGAGATCTGCCCCAGTCGAAGAAAATCCTGAGTGGCGTGGGATGTGGGAGGACATAGGCCAAACCCTGAAAGAATTCTCTGCCCGGATAGCTTGGAGTTCTCCCCCTGAACAAATTCAGAATCCAGCTGAGGTGGGGAAATACCTGAAAGAAAATTGCAATGATAAATCTAAAGAGAGGAAGCTCATTGCAATGTGTTAGGCCCTGGCTAATGCTTACCGCATGCTGCTTGATACTGTAGGGCAGCAGGTACAGCCAGAGGGGCAGGACAATAAATCAGCAGACACCCCAGTCACTCAGGCTGCAGTTAAACCAGACAGGGAGCAGAAGCCAACAGCAGTTGCCCCTGTCCAGAGAAGGAAATACAAAACCAAATCCATTTGCCCAGTTGATGGTGATGGGGAGTCAGGACCCTCATGGCCAGCAGAGGAATCAGAACCAGAAATCATTACGGAGTCCCTGTCTGTAGAAAGCCTTTGCAATCTAAGGAAAGATCTTACCTGACAGTTTGACAAATCTATAGTAAGTTGGTTTATCTGAATCTGGGACACCGCAGGTGATAGTATAATTTTGGATGGTAATGAAGCGAGGCACTTGGGATCCCTGTCACGTGATGTGGGTATTGACCAGGAGATTGCAAGGAGGCCCAAATCTCAGCCTCTGGACACGGCTCTTAACAAGCATGAAAGAAAGATATCTGTGCCAAGATCTCCAGCTGCAGTCAGGCCTTTGGAAGACCATGGAGCAAGGAATTAAACACTTGAGAGAACTGGCTATGATAGAGACCATTTTCTCAGATGACCAATTCCCTAGAAGTCTGGACATGGTAAAATGCACCTCAGTGATTTGGCTCAAACTTGCACGACTCAGGCCACGAGAGTACACCCCTGCCCTAGCAATGATGCAGTGGAATGAGGGAGACAAGACAGTGGGTGCTATGGCAAAGAGGCTCTGAGCATATGAAGACACTGTGCATGGGCCAGCACAAGCAAAAATCTCAGCTCTGGAAAAAAATCTGACAGAGTGTATACAGAAGATGGAAGACAGAATTGAAGAGACTCATCAGAAACTCAGGAAGGAGCTTAAAGAAGACCTTCTCCTAATCTCATCTGTACAGACCAGAGGCCCTACTACTAGAAGCAGATGTCCCCCAGCTAGAGAGAGAGGGTAGACCCTACAAGCTGACCTGTGGTTCTTCCTGTGTGACCATGGGGAAGATATGAGAAGGTGGGATGGAAAACTCACTTCTGTCCTCGCAGCACGGGTGCGTGAACTGAAGGAGGGGACTGCTAATAGAGGGAGTTCCACCAGAAGGAATGTAGCTCCAGTTTCCTGTAGCCGAGCTGCCGGGAATAACAAAATGGAGGATGACATGTCTGATCCCCTTGAAGGGGCCTCCAGAACATATGCCCAGGGAGGGAATGATAGCAAGGACTAGAGGGGCCCTGCCTCTGGCAAGGGTACAGGCACGGGAAAATCGTGTCTTTTGGACAGTGTGGATTAGATGGCTTGGCATGTCAGAACCACAAAAATACCAGGCTTTGGTGGACACTGGTGTGCAGTGTACTTTAATCCCATTGGGACATGTGGGGGCAGAGCCTGTTTCTCTTGCTGGGGTGACAGGGGGATTGCAACAGTTGACCCTGCTGGAAGCTGAGGTAAGCTTGACTGGGAAAGAGTGGAAGAAACACCCTGTTGTGACTGGTCCAGAGGCCCCGTGTGTTTTGGGTGTAGATTTCCTCCAGAGCAGTTACTTCAAAGACCCAAAAGGACTCAAGTGGGCTTTTGGGATTGCTGTGAAGACAGGGCATTAGGCAATTGAACACCTTGCCTGGACTGTCAGAAAATCCTTCTGCAGTAGGACTCCTAAGGGTGGAAGAACAATGAGTCCCAATCACCACCTCAACAGTGCATCACTGGCAGTATCAAATAAATCAAGATGCCGTGATCCCCATCCACAAGATGATCCGCGAGCTGGAGAGCCAAGGGGTGGTCAGCAAAGCCCACTCACCCTTCAACAGTCCCATTTGGCCTGTGCGCAAGTCCGATGGGGAATGGAGACTGACAGTGGACTATCGTGGCTTGAATTAAGTTACCCTACCACTGAGTGCCACTGTGCCAGACATGCTGGAGCTCCAGTATGAACTGTAGTCCAAGGCAGCGAAGTGATATGCCACTATTGACACTGCTAATGCGTTCTTCTCCATTCCTCTGGCAACAGAGTGTAGGCCTCAGTTTGCCTTCACCTGGAGGGGTGTGCAGTACACCTGGAACTGATTGCCCCAGGGATGGAAGCACAGCCCCACCATCTGCCATGGACTGATCCAGGCTGCACTGGAAAAGGGTGAAGCTGCAGAGCATTTGCAGTACATCGACGACATCATTGTGTGGGGGAACATGGCAGCGGAAGTGTTTGAGAAAGGGGAAAAGATCATCCAGGTTCTCCTGCAAGCCAGCTTTGCAATCAAAAAGAGTAAAGTCAAGGGACCCGCCTGAGAGATCCAGTTCCTGGGAGTAAAGTGACAAGACGGACGGTGTCAGATACCCACCGAAGTCATCAACAAGATCACAGTGATGTCTCCGCTGACCAGCAAGAAGGCTTTCCTAGATGCCATAAGTTTCTGGAGAATGCACATTCCTGAGTACAGGCAAACTGTAAGCCCTCTTTACCTGGTGACCCGAAAGAAGAACGATTTCCACTGGGGTCCTGAACAGCAACAGGCCTTCGCCCAGATCAGACAAGAGATTGCTCATGCAGTAGCCCTTGGCCCAGTCAGGACAGGACCAGAGGTAAAGAATGTGCTTTACTCTGCAGCCGGGAACAATCGTCTTTCCTGGAGCCTTTGGCAGAAGGTACCTGGTGAGACAAGGTCGACCACTGGGATTCTGGAGTTTAAGTTACAGAGGGTCCGAAGACAACTACACCCTGAGAGAGAAAGAAATCTTGTCTGCCTATGAAGGAGTTCAGGCTGCCTCAGAGGTGATTGGCAGAGAGGCACAACTTCTCCCAGCATCCCAACTACTGGTGCTGGGGTGGATGTTCAAAGGAAAGGTTCCTTCTACCCATCACGCCACCAACGTCCTATGGAGTAAGTAGATTGCCCTGATTACACAGCGCGCCTGTATTGGAAACCCAAATCACCCTGGGATCTTGGAAATAATTACGAATTGGCCTTAAGGTAAGAACTTTGGTCTGGCAGACGAAGAGGAGCAAGAACAAGTGATGCGTGCTAAAGAAGCCCCACCATACAACCAGCTGCCAACAGAGGAAATCTGATACGCTCTTTTCACGGACAATTTCTGTCGCATTGTGGGGGCAAACTGAAAATGGAAAGCAGCCATATAGAGCCCCACACAAGTTGCAGAAGCTACTGAAGGAGAAGGTGGATCGAGTCAGTTTGCAGAGCTCAAAGCCATCAAGTTGGCCTTGGACATTGCTGAACAAGAGAAGTGGCCAAAGCTCTACCTTTACTCTGACTTGTGAATGGTAGCCAATGCTCTGTGGGGGTGGCTGGAAAGGTGGAAAAAGACCAGTTGTCTGCATAGAGGAAAACCAATCTGGGCTGCTGAAGAATGGCAAGACATTGCCACTCGGATAGAGAAACTGACTCTGAAAGTCCACCATGTGGATGCCCATGTGCCCAAGAGTCGGGCTAATGAAGAACACTGCAACAATGAACAGGTAGATCAGGCTGCAAAAATTGAGGTGTCACAGATTGATTTGGATTGGCAACATAAAGGGGAGTTATTCCTAGCTCAATGGGCCCATGCCTCAGGTCATCAAAGAAGAGATGCCACCTATAAGTGGGCACAAGACCGAGGGGTGGATTTGACCATGGACAGTATCTCCCAGGTTATCCACAACTGTGGGACGTGCGGTGCGATCAAGCAGGCCAAGAGGGTGAAACCCTTGTGGTATGGTGGAAGGTGGTCCAAATATAACTATGGGGAGGCCTGGCAAATTGATTATATCACACTGCCACAAACCCGCCAAGGAAAGCGTTATGTGCTCACAATGGTAGAAGCAATCACTGGACAGTTGGAGACCTACCCGGTGCCTCATGCCACTGCCTGGAACACCATCCTGGGCCTTGAAAAGCAAGTCCTGTGGAGGCATGGTACCACTGAGAGAATTGAGTCTGACAATGGGACTCATTTCAAGAATAGCCTTATAAACACCTGGGCTAGATAACATGGTATTGAGTGGGTGTAACATATTCCTTATCATGCACCAGCTGCTGGGAAAGTTGAGCAATGCAACGGACTGCTAAAAACCACCTTGAAGGCACTGGCTGGCGGGACCTTCAAAAATTGGGAGCAGCATTTAGCGAAGGCCACCTGGTTGGTCAACATCCGAGGCTCCACTAACCGAGCTGGCCCTGCCCAATCCGAACACCTCTGTACAACACACAAAGTTCCAGTGGTACATATGAGGGTATGTTAGGAAAAACTGTTTGGATCCACTCTGCCTCGAGCCAAGACAAACCCATCTGTAGGGGTTTTTTTGCTCAAGGACAAGGTTGCACCTGGTGGGTAATGCAAAGGGTTGGGGAAACACATTGTGTACCTCAGGGGGATTTGATTTTGGGAGAGAACAGCTCCTAATGTTACAAAGCCTATGTACCACTGACTGCTGAATTTCGCTGCCACTATTTGTATATAGTTATATGTATAGATGTTTAGATATGTCTGTTAAAATTGATGCCAAAGAGATTTTTGCTTTTACGCTTTTTGTATTAATAGTAGCCCTATAGTCCTGTAGCCCTGTAGCCTTTACCCTTGTCAAGGGTTAACTAGGAGGCAAACTCCAGATCCCCACGCTATATTCTTCAGAGGAGAGCAGACAGCAAAAACAGGCTGCAAACTTGAAAAATGATTAAATATTTATTTCACTAACACTACTAAGAATAGAAAGAATAAAAAATAATGAAAATATTAAGGCATAATATACAAATATCATTCTCCCCCCATACATTCCAATTTTTCTCACTGATCACGTAAAGGACATAAACATGAGATTCTGATCATATGATTAAGAGTTCTTATTGCCACCTCATGGGATAAAGAGAGTTCTTTCTGTAATGTAGTGGGATCCATCCCACGGAAGACAGTTCCCTAAGAAGTGTCTTTGGCGTGGTTCCAAACTTTCCAGAAACACCACAGCCCGCCCAGGTTTTTGCAGTGGTGTATCCTCTCTCCCACAATACACTCCACAGTTTGTGGGTCACAAGAAAAGTCTGTTGGGGTTAAATCTTTTAAGAGTAAGTCACTCCAGCCTAAAGGCACCAAAGGCAACAGGCTCCTGCTTTACTCATAATATCCAAAGGCTGCAAGCTTCATCTGCACACAACATAAAAATGTTCTTATTTTAGGCTGTTAAAATTCTCACTCCCCCATGGCTCATATTGTGATTTAAAAAGATATTTAGTTTGGTATTATTTCAGATCACACAGCACAGCTCACAGAAAAAGATGGATCTTGATGCTGGTAAAGATGGCTTCTCTGGCACTTCCTACCACTCCTTGTCTTCTCTTCCGTTCGGCTATTGGACTCCACATTTAGTCTTTCACGTGACTGCTTTCCTTTCTCTCTAGTTTAGAGAAGAGGTTAATATTTGCAGAAAATGCCTACAAAAGTATTTATAATAGTTACATGCTCCCACTGTAATAAGGCTTGCTTCCCTGGGCCCAAGACTTCTTCTCCCCTGTATGCTCTGCACTGGCAGCCATCCAAAATTTTGAGTTAATTTCTTGGCTGCTATTAATCCTTATCTAGAACAGCAAGGTCACTCTTCGATCTTACCAATACACCTTCAAAAGGGAGTGTTTTTCTTCTCCGGCAAAATCTCAGCTCTCTCTCTCTGCATAGCTTGGCTTGGCTTAGCTTAGCTGCTTCTCTGACTTGGCCTTGGTCCAGATGGCATCAGACCAGCTCCTCTCAGGTCCGGAATGGCACAGGACCGGTGGAATGAGGCCGACTGCCCCCACCGGCCCCCCGGGCCATAGGCCCCTGGCCCGGGGGTGGGTGGGAAGCCTCTCCTGCTCGTGGTCAGCAGGCAGCCAGGGAGCAAGAGAAGGAAGTGAGGAAGTCCTGCATCACTTCCTAGATGTTTTTTTATAACACTCCTTTCACAGAGATGTCACATGAACACTAAGTGGCTCATAGAATTGTCCTTTACCTGTTTTTAACCAATCAAATTTGTCTCACACCAGGTCAAACAATGACACCCTTAACCTTATAAATTCCTAGCTAGTAGTTTTCCCTGTCCCCTAGTCCCTATCCCCTAGTCCCTATCCCTATAGTCAAAATAAGATTCCTATGTCAACCTTATCACCATTAGTGTTCTGGGAACCAGGGACACTTCTCTGTCCCGTCTCCTAAAAGCCCAAACAACAGTAGCTAGCAGCATTAGGCGGGGATTTCAGTAGGAGGCTGAGCCAAAGGGGATCACATCATTAACCATATTTCTAATTGGAAGATTTTTATAAACTATTTTAATTTGATGTAAACCTATAAAAATGCTACGGGTACACACACACACTAGAGAGAAAGGAGAATGGACACTTGGGATGGGACACAAAACTGATCAGTGTACTTTGTATCCTGGGAGGACCTCCAAATAAAGGTAACTGCTTTCCATACCCTCATAACAATCGTCCAGCTTCTGATTTTAAGCAGATAAAGGCATCAAAATTAAAATGTATTAATTTGGGCATTAAGCAGATGACATGAAATTAGTTGTGGAATATCCAGGAGTGATCTATTATGATAATCTATTCCATGATCCTCTGCTTATGCCCAAAAATTGTTATTGTTTCCTCTTTCTACCCCCTTATCCTCCAAGCCGGTAGGTATGTGAGCCTGTCTGAGATCCTGGCAGGGGGCGGGGCTGGGAGTTGCTCTCTCTCTTCTGGTTCCTCAATCGGTGCGTGGCCACTGTGTGTTCAGAGAGAGGAGACCAGAGTGATTTTTCGGCCAGACCCCTGCCCTGCCATGTTCAGCCATGGTGGCTGCTGCTTGTGAGTCAAGACCGGGGCTGCCCCTGCCGGACCCCTGCCCTGCAGCAGCACTGGGCCATGTGGTTTCTTTTCTTGGCTGACTTGGTTTTTGACCCAGGCAAAACACTTTTCCTTTTTCCTCGATTGGAGCAGCTGGAGCAGCATTTTTTGTCTGCTGGGAGCTCAACTGAACAGGCTGCTGCTCCGAAATCGGCAGGAGAAGGATCGCTGGTAATGGAGCTGCTTCGCCCCACCCCCCAAGCCCCGGGGAGCCAAGCCAGGGAGAGAAAGCACACCAAAAGGCTCTAGCCAAGGTTTTTTCACTTGCCGTGACTGCCGTCAGAGGAAAAAAAGTCGACACCAGGTAGCCACTGGAATTTTTCTTTGCTGCAGGACTACTTCGTGGGGGAGGGGGGTCCGCTGCCCTCGGCGTGAAAAGCCGGCACCATTTTGGACCACGTGTTGGGAAAGGTGTATTCCTCCTGCACTGCCCCCACTCTCTGGACACTTTTTGGGTTTTTGTTTCTGTGTGTATGTGTGGGGAAGTGGATTCTGATGGTTTAGTGCTTAACAGTTGTTTACTTTTTCTTTCCCTTGCCTTGTGGGCAGGCATTCTGTTTTTTAATAAACCATTTAATTTTTTTTTTCACTTTTGTCTGTTAGTATTCATTCCCTATTGGTGGAAGGGGATTGTTGGAACCCTTTTTGGAGAAAAGGACTCAGACTCTTAAATTTGTCTCAAAACCGAGACACCATGATACTCTACCAAGTAGATCCCTGATGAGGCCAGTCTTCTTTCCTGAAGCCCAGGATACTGAGCTTGCTGTGCACCTTTCTCGCTGCCCTAAGGATCTTTAACTCCACCATTTCATGGTCACTTCAGCCCAGGCCGCCCCTGAGCTTTACATTCCCCACCAGTCCCTCCTTGTTGGTGAGAACAAGGTCCAGCATAGCACCTCTCTTCATTGGCTCCCATATCACTTGGAAAAGGAAGTCATCACTGCATTCCAGGAACCTCCTGGATTTCCTGTGCCCTGCTGCTTTGTCCCTCCAGCAGATATTGGGGTGGTTGATGTCCCCAGTTAGGACCAGGGCTTGTGAATGTGAGGCTGCTCCTATCTGTCTATAGAGAGTCTCATCCACTCAGTCTTCCTGGTTGGTTGGCCTGTAGCAGACTGCCACTATTTTGGCTATAGATTAGAATAGTTGATATTTCAAATAAAACTTCCTGAAAGTCAGCAGTAAGTAGAAGGTGGGGTTAAAAATTCAGGTTTAAGTGACTGAAAATGATTTTCCTCTCATCTCAATGAGAACTTCACCTGAGTAAGCCCTAGGTAAAGGGCCAAGGGTGGGATAACATCTGAATTTGCCTCTCCTATGTGGTAAGTGAGAGAACTGAGTTCATCTGGGAGGAAAAAAGCCTAAAGGGAGATCTAGTAGCTGTTTCCATGTACCTCATGGGGGGCTACAGAGGAGATGGAGCCAGTCTTTTCCAAGATATAAAGGTCAAAAGGGACACAATTTACAACAAGGGAAATTCTGATCAGATATTTGGAAAGAGTTATCGTGACAGTAGTTACACTGAAATGAGATATTCAGGGATGCTGTGGAGTCCTTGGAGATACACAAAACATGACTTGGTAAGGCCATTGTGCTGGTTTTGGCTGGGGTAGAGTTGATTTTCTTCACAGTGATTAGTATGGGGCTACATTTTGGATCTGTGCTGAACACAGGGTTGATAATATAGAGATGGTTTTGTTACTGCTGAGCAGGGCTTACACAGAGGCAAGGCCTTTTCTGGTTTTCATATTGCCATGCTGGCAAGGAGGCTGGGGGTGCATGGGATGTTGGGGGGAGACACATCTGGGACAGGTAACTCAAACTGACCGAAGGGATATTCCAGACCATATGACATCATGCTCAGTATATAAAGCAGGGGGAAGAAGGAGGAAGGGGGTTGGAGTGATGGCATTTGTCTTCCCAAGTAACTGTTACACGTGATGGACCCCTGCTCTCCTGGAGATGGCTGAACACCTGCCTGCCCATGGGAAGTGGTGAATTAATTTTGATTTTCTTTGCTTGTGTGCGCAGCTTTTGCTTTCCCTATTAAACTCTTTTTATCTCAACCCATGAGTTTTCCCACTTTTACCATTCCAATTCTCTCCCCGATCCTGCTGGTGTGGGAGTGTGCAAGCAGCTGTGTGGAGTTTGGTTGGCGGCTGGGGTGAAACCATGACAGCCATGAACAACCTCATCTAATTTTGGAGTCAAGTCTGTTTTGAGTAGAGAGTTGAATTAGAGATCTTCCAATCAATGAGACTAATTGTCTTAGTTTAAGACAATTATATGGGATGGAGACTCCAAAATGAGTTACCTCCCCTTTTAGCTTTAACCACTCCTTTTTCATCAATAAGGAGAGAGGAACATGAGGAAACATAAGTTAAAAAATAACAGTTTACTAAAAAGCAAAACAGCAACAACCAAGATAACAGCAATAACCAATAGATACAAAGCTGCTGAATCCCGTGGACTCCCCGGGAACAAAGAAAACAAGATGGCTGCTGCACTAGCAGACCGCATGGACCAGAAGACAAAGACAATATAGCTGAGAAGCTCCTCCCCCAAGATGGTGACAGCCATAGTAGACTATGTGGACCAGAAGACAATGTGGCAAAGTCCCTCTCGGCTCAACCTTCCCCCGGAACAAAAAACTGTGTAGGTAGGATCTTACAAAGCAGTTCTGGTGACAGATAGGGGGTGCTGGCATTGTCTGGGGCAGCTCCGGACCTGCAGTGTCAGTCTTCCTGCTCCTTCTCTGCAATCCTTCTCTGTGTGGTCAGTCCTGCCACTTGATGCCTCCTCCTGCCACCTGCTGGACTCGGTGTTGCTGCTGGTGCCTCGGGTCATTGCCCCATTGGGGGGAGAAGAAAATGGACTCACTGGGCACCGAAACCTGCGGCCCTGGACCTGGTGATCCTGGCTATAGTTCTGGAGCTGTCACTTCAGCACTGTTTGGCTTGGAAACAGCTGCTCTGCCCTCTCAGCTCACTTGTCCTTCAGAAGCATCCTGGAAAGGCTCAGAAATGGGAAAGAACCTGCGGGTTGTGCAGTGCTGGAGTCTGCTGATCCCTTCACTTTAGTGAGCCAGACAAAATAGACCCATTTCCAGTTGTGGCCGTGGCTTTTTTCTCCTCTGCCAAAACCACACCCATGGCTGTGACTTGAGTGGTATTTGAACAGACAGCAGTGAAAACTCCAGCCCCTTGTCTCTGTACCCAAGACACTGATAATTTAATCTATGAGGTAAATTGATAAGTTATGATAAATTATTCTATAGGATCTTTAGACTCCTAGTGATGATGTTAAATTGCAGAGATGAAAATATATCAGCCAGGTATTACAGAATATGGGAAATGTTTGATCAGACTTCTCTCAGGTAAAGGCTTAAGAGATGTCTGGTTTACCTCTAGCATACCCTCTCCCTAAATATTCTTCTCATGTCAAACTATTGTAAATAACGCAGTATGTATATTAGTGAAGTGACTACAATGACTGTTGATATATTTAATGGTGCACAACATAGAATGACATATTGTAATTATCTCAAACAAATATAAACAATCTCAGCAATAGCAATTGATGATGAATATATTATTTTATATTCCTTTTTATGTGAAAATGCACATCCTTGATGAGTTGAGCAAAAAACCAATAAATTGTGCATCTAATATTGTCACCTTTGAGCAACCGCCTTGCTGCCACACTCCTGTGCCACTTCTGAAAGCACCCATGATAGTGGAGGTAGTTTATTTCCATCAGAGCAGAGATGGTCTCTTCCCAGTAGGGCAATTGGTGACACTGCAGTATCTTGTTGCAATGGTGACCTGTTAGGATTCTTTTTTCATTTGGATTATATGTGCCAAATAAAGCTGTCATCACAGTTTATACCTCTGCCAACCTTTGTAGCTTCAGCTTGCAGCAGAGCACCTTCAGCTTTGCTGGAGCCACAGGAGAAAGCCTCCAGACCAGCCATTTGTACATAATTCTTCTTTGCTGTTGCTAATGAAAGAGATGGAAATTTTACTCTTGCAGCTGTCACTGAGCATGAGCATCATGGAGATGGAGACATATTACCTCACCAGCTTGTGTGAAATTAGCCTGGATAATGGTCATTGATGCTAATACATGCACAAATCCCCTTGTAAAAGACAGAATGCCCACCCAAAACCTCATGAACACCCAGGTGGGGAAGCAGCAGCAGCAGATGCTTTTCTTTTCAAGACCTGAAGACTCAGAGCAATAGCAGCTATGATTTTCCTGGGTCCAATTCAAGTAAAGAGTGGGGATGATTTTTATGTGAATCGTGCCCTCTGTTGATACAGCTGAAGCACTTCACAAAGGTGCTGATATTGTTAGCTGAAGTGTGGCTACTTTTAAAAAACATGTTATTTAGGAAAGGGGATTTTTTTGTTGGTTTGCTTTGGTTTTTAATGATACATTTCAAGTGAGTCCATAACAGACATCTCCTGACAAGGATTGGGCAGGAATATAATAACCTGAAAAAAGTTTTCCTCATCAATGCTTCTGAATTTCCCCTCCTGGGACAAGTGTAAAACAAACAGGCATGTCCACCTCTCTCTGGCATCCACACACCTGAAATAAAAATGGCAGTGGCCTGAGAAAACAGGAGTGGACAAGGCCAATCACTGCCATGTGTGCAAGCTGCTTAATTTGCGGAGTTTCAGTGTCTGGATGCTTCAGGCTTACATCCTCAGTTTCACAAAGCTAATGAGTGAGAGGAGCAGACTAGCTCTTGGTCACTGCAACTCCAAGGTTCTCCTGGCTCAAATACCCTAAAAAGAAATGTTTAGATTTTTTAACTACCTTTGATTAAAGGGTCTCTGTCATAATGAGTGAGGCAGATAAGACAAACAAGGAATCAGGAAAGATGTTCCTAGTACCTTTAACACCACCTGACCAGAAGTGACTGATTTACCAAAACCTTCTTATTTGCGCTGAATTAAAAACTGGAGCAGAAATGAGAGGAAGCTTTTTATAACAAATTAAAAATTCACAAAGTATCTGTATTTCCTGATTGTTCCTTCAGACATCTGTCTTTTCCAAATTATGCTTCTAACAAATGTTTTCTCTCAAAATAAATCAGAGGAGGCAATCAAACTGCACTTGTCTTACCAAATGCAATATTCCACATGGCAATACAGAATACCTGCAACTTTTTCCTTAGTGTTCTTTAAGCAAGGATCTCTTAGCAAGCATGTTATCCCTAGCATTTTTCACTGTGCTAACCAGGAGCACGACTGGCTTGTCTGATGTCAGACATACCCCTCAAAGCACTCTTTTTGTCTCTCTGCTCTCTAGCCTTTCCTATCCAGACCCCAGTGTTGTGTTCATTAGGGAAATTTGTAGCAGCATTCACCTCAAGCCTTTCTAAAGTCTCACTGATTAGAGCCAACCTCACCTTTCCTAAATTTTTGGACCCCTTTATTCTACTTACCTTCACACCACCATTTTTTTTCCTAAGTTTGCCACACTTGCTGTATCTGCAAGCCACCCTTCCCAGCAATAAGCCATAGATAGGTTATTTAATATCCTCTTTTAAACAGAAGTTCTGATTACAAACACTAATTTGAAATCTTGGTATATTTCTTGTATTTGAATTTCAAGCAGATTGGCTGTATGATATGTGCCCAGACACACACTTGCATGGAGAAAATCCAAGGAGTCCTGTAAAGACTTGCAGAAGTAGATCCTGAGAGGTGGGATAATGCTTTTTTATCATGCCAATGTCCTCCCTTACACAATTGGCTCAGGTGTAAAACTCCCCTGCCTCCCACCCTCCCGCCCCCGGGGGAGATATTGGGACATTCACACATAAGCCTGAAAGTATTCATCCCTTCTGATAAGGCATAATTAGCTCGACTATGCTGTTTTGGTGTGAGAAACAGCGGTTATGTCTTGGAAGGGGTCATAAACCATCAAAGACCTCCGAAATGCCCCCAGACTGATTTCTGGGGCCTTCCACCAGAGGACTGGGCATGATTCAGAGTGTTGCAACAGACAGGTTAAAACTTCCCCCCGCAGGGGAGATACCTGGGCGTTCCCACCTGAACCTGAACGTATATTAACCCATTGAACTCTATGTTTTCTGGGCTTCCCTCACCCCCAACAGATCAAGACTACAACCATCACTTCAACCAATGGACATTTAAATTGCAACAATCAAACTGGATCCATGTGTGGTGATATCTTTCTTCTCTGCTATCTACTATTAACCTTACGCTCTCTTTCCTTATATGTTTTCATGATATCTTTATACTTTTACATTGTTATATTGCTATAGATAATAACCAAAACTGCTACATACCTCCTTTCCATTGCAACCAAATCGTTCTAAAATAAACCCTACATATATATATATATTTATATATCTGTGCTGGTTTAGCTGTAAACCAGCAGGGGAAATTAACCCCACACAAAATACCTCGAGAGATTTTAGGTCAAAATTACAATTTTAATAAAAAAGGTTAAAATAAATGCAGTAATACAGAAACATGGGCTTAAACAAACCGACAGAGTCACGGTACAACCTGATACCCTGTTGACCTGGGTGGTAGCTGTGCAGTCCAGTTAGGCACTGGTCCTGCAGAAAGGCCTGGTAATCCAGTCCCGGTAGTGGAGTGGAGTAGCTAGCTGAATCCAATTCCAAGGAGTGGAGTCCAGTCAAGTCGAGGGTATCTTCTCCCATCCAAACCCCTTGTTTTATGCTGTGTTTCTTGGCTGGCACCTCCCCCAGGGGCGGGGACTTTCACAATGGAAGAGGATCTTCCTGTTGTTCTATTGGTTGCTTCGGTAATGAGTTTGGATGAGCCCTAGGGTCCTCCAAGATGCTCCCGAGGGTTCTCAGAGATGATCCGGGGTCCTCCGATGGGGTTCAGGCTAATTAGTCAGGCTGGGTGGTGCTAATGGGCCATTACCTGAGATCAGATAACCAGGGTGGGTGGTGCTTCCTGTCGGCTGGAATGCTTATCTCAGTTGAGATAAGGAGTCCCAGTTTTGTAATTATGAAATTTATCCAGCTTTTGTGGGTGGTAATAGAATGTATAACTAACCCAGGACAATATCCATCGGTCATTCAGTGTCATTTCACTCTAATCTGCCCTAAACCGTCTATTAACAAGAACCTCAGTTACCCCGCCTTTGGGAATCTAGTTTGCATAAGAGACATGCACCAGGTTAACTCTAAAAGGAAGTAGATCGGGCACCCTTGCTCTCTTTCTTCTCTCTTTCTCTTTTGCTTTCTTGGTCTCACAACCCCACCTCTGGACCATTCATGCAGCAGCACAAACACAGGATCTAAGGACTGGTGATATTCTTTATTTTCTTCCCTTGCTTTGCCTAGGCAAAGCACAGCTATCATATTCTGCTCTGTACTTCGTACTGAACTTTGTTGTGGGAGGGGGGAGCTTGTGGCTTGTAAGCCAGCACCTTTGTGCAATGATGTCGTGGCTTATGTGTCAACGCCTTTGAGTATTGGTGTGTTGAGCCTTGTTAGCCAGCACCTTTGAGGTGTTGTGGCTTGTGAGCCAGCACCTTTGGTTGTGTGTTGTGGGAGTCAAGAACTTACTGAAGCGTACTGTACAAAATTAAGGGCTTGTTAGCTGCCACTCTTGTGGAAGTGCATTGTATAAATTTAAGGGTGTGTTAGCCAACACCTTTTGAGTCTAAAAAGTGGGCTGGTTGCCAGAGTTAAGAAGATATAATAAAACATAAGCGTTCCCTGACACGTGGTTGGGTGTCTTTGTTCAGCCTGGCAAGAATTTATAACAACATCATGCCCCCTTACTGATGGGTGGTGACATCAAGCCCCTTGGTTTTTAAACTCCTAATGGAGCCTAGGTGTGGCTGGGTCCAATCTTAGTCACAGACCTGGACAACAGTTTATGTATAAAGGATTTAGCAGCACTTAATCATTGACTAATTTAACACTTGCAAAGCAATTCAATGGGATTTACTACAATTACAACAGTGATTTAATTGTAGATCTGAGATGGCAGTATTCATATTATACTTGCTGTAGGGTGCTTAAATCAGTTCACACATGTATACACACAGAGATGTATATATGTATATCTATATGTACAAAGGTACCTGTTAAAAATTCCCCTTGAGTTTGGTGAAATAAGTCAGATATATTTGCATTTCTCAGCAGGTGAGGGTTGAGCCTCAAGGAACGTGTGTGAGAGAGTATCAGCTCAGGCCCCATCATCAGGTTTTGACAGCAGTCCTCCTAGTATCCCAAACTTGAGAGTTCGCAAACTCTGAGAGGTGGCCCACTCAGAGGGAGGTGCTGGCACAGCCCACTTCAGTCCAGGAGAGCTCAAAGCACCTCATTTAGGACGACTTGTTTATAGGGTTGCAAGATGATTGGCTTTAGTCACTAATCAATTTTTATCCTGACCATAACCCAAGTCGGTAACTACTGAAGTTTTTCAAAAGTTGAGTAACAATTGTACTATACCACTTAGGTTACGATTCAGTTAAATAATGTTTCAAGGCTCTCAGGGGAAAAATTATTATCTCTTGTTCCCTTCCTTAGGCAACAGATGTCCCTCCTACAAAGTGCCACTCCTACCTTAGATATGCAAGGCTTCCTGGTGTGGTCAAGGGATGTTTCATCACCCAACTCATTACGCAAAGGCCAAGGCTTAATGGGAATTCCTGAGATCGTAGAGCAGGCCTGGGGTAGGGAAGAATGCACCACACCTGACGAGCTCAGAAAAGACCATTCCTAAAATGAGAAGGGCTGAACAATCAGCAGAAATATTCCCTTCCACATCAATCTCAGCCTTCCCTTCATATCATAGAATATGCTGAGTTGGAAAGGACCTATCAGGACCATCGAGTCCAACTCCTGGCCCTGCACAGGACCATCCCCTAGAATCATACCATGTGCCTGAGAGTGTTGTCCAAACGCTTCTTGAACTCTGTCAGGCTTGGTGCTGTGACCACTTCCCTGGGGAGCCTGTTCCAGTGCCCAACCACCCTCTGGGTGAAAAACCTTTTACTGATATCCAACCTAAACCTCCCCTGACTCAGCTTCATGCTGTTTCCTCGACTCCTGTCACTGGTCATGAGAGTGAAGAGATTGGTACTTGCCCTTCCACTTCCCCCCATGAGGATGTTAGAGACCGCAATGAGGTCTCCCCTCAGTCTCCTCCAGGATGAACAAACCAAGTGACCTCAGCCACTTCTCATAAGGCTTCCTCTCCAGACACTCCACCATCTTTGTTGCCCTCCTTTGGACACTCTCTAATAGCTCGATGTCTTTTTTATATTGTGGTACCCCAAACTGCACACAGGACTCAAGGTGAGGCTGCACCAGTGCAGAGTAGAGTGGGACAATCACCTCCTTTGACTGGCTGGCAATGATGTGCCTGATGCACCTCAGGACACAGTTGGCCCTCCTGGCTGCCAGGGCACACGACTCATATTCAACTTGCCATCGACCAGAATCCCCACATCCCTTTCCATGGCGCTGGTCTCCAGCCTCTCATTCCTTAGTCTATAAACACAACCAGGGTTACCCCATTCCAGGTGCAGAATCCGGCACTTTTCCTTGTTGAACTTCATATGGCTGATGATTGCCCATCTTTAATTTTTTCAGGTCTCTCTGCAGGGCCTCTCTGCCCTCGAGGGAGTCGACAGCTCCTCCCAGTTTAGTGTTCCTTTGAGTCCTGCATCCAAGTCATTTATGAAGATGTTTAAGAGAACTGGGCAGAGGATGGAGCCCTGCGGAACCCCGCTAGTGACCAGTCACCAGTCTGATGTTACCCCATTCACTCTCTTTGTGCCAGACCTGTGAGCCAGTTGCTCACCCGTCATGTAACACGGTTATTCAGCTGAATGCTGGACATTTTGTCCAGAAGGATACTGTGAGAGACAGTACCAAAAGCTTTGCTGAAGTCCAAAAAGATTACATCCACTGGCTTTCCTAGATCAGCTAGGTGAGTTACCCTGTTGCAGAAGGAAATCAGGTTCGACAAGCAGGACTTCCCCTTCACGAAGCCATATTGGCTGTGGTCGATGTCTGTTGTCCTCCAGGTGTTTTTCAATACTTCACAGAAAACCCTGTCTGATTCCTCTTTATTCCTCAGACCAGATACCTCCAGTTTCCTGATCCCATAGCTCCTTTCATGTGCTAAAATTCCAATGTATTTTCCCTTCCCTCCACTGGACTCTGTAGGGGACAAGCTTCCTCGAAGCTCACCTTCTCCATCAGTGCTGAATAACTTCTGCCTCATTTGTGCTTTTTCACACCAACCCCATCAAGTTTCTATTTAATGAAAAAGATACAGTGCCATCTGCATCCCTTCAAATTAAGGCAGCTGTCTTCTCAAACTGTTGTTACTACTCTGAGAGCTTCTGAAAGAGCAAAGGGGAGGAAATCTCATGTATGAGATGAGAAGCAGCTTCCACTTGAGAGAGAGGGAGTCGATCACAACCTTTCCAGGCAGATTTCACTCTTGGGACCACCTGGCTTCCACATCCACATTTTTCCCTCTAAGAGAGGATGTTGAGCAGCAATAGGGAACAGCTAATTAAAAGGGAGAACTTTGGGGTTCCCTGGCTAGCACTGAGAAAGGCCAGGGCAGGTGTAGGGGGGCCCCAAGCCATGTGCAGCATCCTGTGCCCAAAGTTCTGCAGGGGATTTTCATGTGGGGCCATGGGTGTGAGCCTGCATCTCCCCAACATTGCCAGCAGGACAAGGGGCAGCCAGTTGTCAAGGCTGGGGCAGCCAGCTTCTGTCAGGCTCCCACACATGGGTGGTGTGCTGGTCACTACCTTGCTGAAGCACCCGGTCCCCTTTGGAAAGCAAGCAAAAATAGTCCTTCTCAGTCAATTCATTCACTGTTGCTGATGCCCAGGGCCAGAGGCAAGATCTGAGCCAGTGGACGAGCAGGTAACAGAGACAGATGGAGTGGCAGCTGCTCCCTATGCCCACCCATGCCAGCAGCTTGCAGCTAAGCAGAACCTGATTGTGTTATCAAGATCTTTGCCTTCTCTTAGCTTTATTCCTTCCTCTAAGCCATCTCTGGACAAACCTTATACACTCCCTTATCTTCTTCCACAAACTCCTATGGGAGGCTGAGGAACATGGGACAAGAACAGGGGTGCCCCCAATGCTGGTGTCCTCTCTGTCCTAGTGATCTGACAGAGGGCTGTAGTGACATGCTGTGACCTGACATGATCCATCCCAGGTTTACATGCAGGACATGCAGGCAGAGCAAAGCATGGCGCATGTGTGGGGGGAAGCTGGTGGCAAGAGAGGGTTGTGAGCTCTGGGTCTGGATCCTGCTCATGTGGACTGATGTATAGCAGAAGAGGCTGCAAGTGCTTGTCCTAAGGACTTGCACAAGCTCCTGGGCTGAGTAGATGAGGGTTGACATAGGTGTTTTGTGCTCCCCCCTCCCAGATGGCCCTTGGGGGCACCAAGAAAAGACAGATCTTAATGTGGACTGTTTGTGGCAAAGAAGGGGGTGGATGCTGGCAGCTGTCCTCAGGGACATGTGAGCAACTAAACTGCAGCACCCTCTGGTGTCTACTTGTGCGTGATGTGGTATTTGCATCTTTGTGATCTCCATCCAGGGAGGGTGCTCCTTTGGAAGCAGACACAGGATAAAGCACCTCCTTGCAGGACCCACCTGGGCTTGAATGGGGATACAACTGTATCCTGTTACATGCCTCCTGCAGCTGGGAAGAGACACAGGAGCTAAGGACTTAAGACATCTCTTTGCTGCAAGGGAGAAAAAGGAAAATATTTTCCAACCATGTCACTGTTCTGTATCAGCCTAGCTGCATGGGCAAACGTCTACTGACTTTTCATTTCTCTTAACAGCACAAAAAAATTGTAATGCACCCTTTCCTAGGATGGTATTTGTGCATGCTCATCATCACAGCTTTCTCACAGAAAAACCTCTCTAATCAGGAAGGTATGGTGCTAAATCACACTCCCTTGTGGCAGCCAGGTGATCAGGCCAAGCCAGCATGGCTTTATGAAAGGCAGGTCCTGCTTAACTAACTTAATCTCCTTCTATGACAAGGTGACCCACTTAGTGGATGAAGGAAAGGCTTTAGATATTGTCTATCTGGACTTTAGTAAAACCTTTGATACCGTGTTACGAATGAGTGAGATCGCTTAAAAAACCACATGGTTAGGATGAGTGTACAGTTCCGCTCTTAGCCAAAGCCACAGATGCTGTGGTATGAAATGGCCAGAGCAGCCATATACCTGCTTCTCCATGTGATTTGTGGCTGTATAAACCAAGCCACTCTGAACTATTTACCATCAGTCCTGGCTAACCAGGGAAGTCCCAAATGACTGGAGAATAGATAATGTGATGCCCATCTACAAGAAGGGCCAGAAGGAGAATCCAGGGAACTACAGGCCTGTCAGCCTGGGGCAAGGTTTTGGAGCAGATCTTCTTGAGTGCCATCATGAGGCACGTGCAGGACAACCAGGTGATCAGGCCAAGCAAGCATGGGTTTATGAAAGGCAGGTCCTGCTTGACTAACCTGGTCTCCTTCTATGACCTGGTGACCCACTTAGTGGATGAGGGAAAGGCTGTGGATGTTGTCTACCTGGACTTCAGTAAAGCCTTTGACACTGTTTCCCACAGAATTCTCCTGGAAAAACTGGCTTTCCGTGGTGTGGATGGGTATACTCTTTGCTGTGTTAAAAACTGGTTGGATGGCCAGACCCAGAGATTGGTGGTGAATGGAGGTAAATCCAGTTGGCATCCAGAAACCAGTGGTGTTTCCCAAGGCTCAGTATTGGGCCAAGTCCTGTTTAATATCTTTATCAATGATCTGGATGAGGGAATGGAGTGCATTCTCAGTACGTTTACAGAGGACACTAAGTTGGGCAGGAGTGCTGATCTTCTGGAGGGTAGGAAGGCTCTACAGAGGGATCCAGACTGGATGGATTGATCAGCCAAGGCCAACTGTAAAAGACTCAATAAGGTGAGGTTCTGGGTCCTGAACCTGGGTCACAACAACCCCATGCAGCACTACAGGCTGGAGGAAGAGTGGCTGAAAAGTTGCCCATCAGAAAAGGATCCTGGGGGTGCTGGTTGACAGCAGCTGAACATGAGTTGGCAGTGTGCTCCGGTGGCCAAGAAGGTCAATGGCCATATTTCATACACAGGAATAACACTGCTCATTGAGCAACTGTTCAGTAATCTGGTATTTGTCTTCAAACCCCTTTTTACAGCTCTGCTCTGAATACTGGTGGCTACTTTTATCCTGGGCCTTTCAATGCCACTTCTTGCACCTGGTTCTCTGTAATCCCAAGCCTTTCTACCCAGTTGCCAGTCCCACCTGTCTTCATCACAGCTCACATATATAAAGGATACATCACCTGCTCTTCCTGCACAGCATAAGGGTGCCTGAGAGGTTAATGACACGGTTCTTGTTGGTCACAAGAGGTTTTCCATGGAAAAGATACAAGAACTCGCATACAGACAGGACACTTTCTCCTTGTTCTGTTGCCTTATATGTTTGAAAAAGCAGAGGCTGAGGCCGGATAACAGGGTAAAAAAAATTAAAAATTTATTAAGAGGTTCGGAGAAAACAAAAACCTTTTCCCCAGGGTACCCCTGGGAGCGGCCACATTCACAGGGACTGGGCCCGATCCCTTCGGAGGGAGCAAAGCAAGTGTAAGTTATACAAAAGGTAAAAAGGGTAAAAAAGGTAAAAAGGTAAAAAGGGTTCTCTGCGCGTTCAAGCTTCTACTATTATAGGGTTTCAGTGAATTAACATAGTTTTGAAATATTCTCCAATGTAAAGCAGAATTTGGTGAGATTATTCCTTGTGGCAGGTTTCTATTGGGAGTTTCTGAACTTTGTTTTCAGTCGTCATAAATGATATCATGTCTCACTTCTGTGTTGGAACCCTGGGTTTAAATAAATTTCAATCTTTCAGTGTTGTAATTAAAAAGCGACTTGTTATATCACTGGGTGAAATATGTAGAGATGTAGAAATTTAGGTTTATGAGTTGTTAATAATGTATTAGTGGCAAGATGGAGGATTTTGGGTGTGGGTTTTTACTACTTCTTTCTTCCTTCTTCTTCACAAATCTAGATAGCTTACTATTGGCTCGAGAAAGCCCGCAATGCAGACAATAAATGAATAGCTACTGGATTATAAGTAAAAACATGTTAGTTGGCAACTCATAATTGGATAAATTAGACTTTAAATAACCTTGGAACTCACAACTCGAGGCCATTTTCCACCCTGTTAACTTAGAGAACACTCTGCGCTGCCATGCCATAGATAAGAGCTTAATAAATAACCTGATTAGAAGAACATCTCAGCGCCTCCTGCGTTTCATTCCAAACTGAGCAAAGAACTCTCGAAACAGCAAAGGTAGAAACAGTAACGGGATATTATCACTTCTGGAATGCTTAAGAATGATAACTTAGTTCTATTTTGTCTATGGGATAGGGATAGGGAATTTGCTAGTGTCAAGGAGGCAAACTCCAGATCCCCACGCTATATTCTTCAGAGGAGAGGAGACAGCAAAAACAGGCTGCAAACTTGAAAAATGATTAAATAATTTATTTCACTAACACTACTAGGAATAGAAAGAATAAAAAATAATGAAAATATTAAGGCATAATGTACAAATATCATTCTCCTCCCATACATTCCAATCCTTCTCACTGATCACATAAAGGACATAAACATGAGATTCTGATCTTATGATTAAGAGTTCTTATTGCCACCTCATGGGATAAAGAGAGTTCTTTCTGTAGTGTAGTGGGATCCATCCCATGGAAGACAGCTCCCTAAGAAGTGTCTTCGGCTTGGTTCCAAACTTTCCAGAAACACCACAGCCCGCCCAGGTTTTTGCAGTGGTGTATCTGTCGCTGTTTTCCCGGGGACAGAGAGGAATCACGACATAATCACAATCCAAGAGTCGGTGAAAAGTGGATTTATTTATTAATATAAAGACCTATTTTATACCTTTAGTATGCTTGAAAGTCATAAGGTCATTGGTCCCTCGGCCATCCACCTCTCAGGATGATTGGCCAGGCTATTGCAATGCCTTACTCAAAATATTTCTGCATTCGGTATAATAACAAGTCCACAAGTGTATGATATGAAGTGTCGTCAGAAAAACATCTCGCTGTTTACATAGCTTCTATGAGAAAGGACAGCTTCTCACAGAGTGCAAGAAGCTGGAAAATTTCTCTGCTGAAGCTTTTCAGCATCCACATATATCCTCTCTCCCCCAATACACTCCGCAGTTTGTGGGTCACAAGAAAAGTCTGATGGGGTTAAACATTTTAAGAGTAAGTCATTCCAGCCTAAAGGCACTCAGGTACAGGCTCCTGCTTTACTCATAATCTCCAAAGGCTGCAAGCTTCATCTGCACACAAAATTAAAATGTTCTTATTTTAGGCTGTTGAATTTCAAACTCCCCCACGTCTTGCTATTGTGATTTATACAGAAACTTAGTTTGGTATTATTCCAGATCATGCAGCACAGCTCACAGAAAAAAAAGGTGAATGCTTTTAAAGATGGCTTCTCTGGCACTTCCTGACACTCCTTGTCTTCTCTTCCATTCGGCTACTGGTCTCCATATTTAGTCTTTCACGTGACTGCTTTCATTTCTCTCTAGCTTAGAGAAGAGGTTAATATTTGCAGAAAATGCCTACAAAAGTATTTATAACAGTTACATGCTCCCATAAGATAATGCAGCTGTATGAGGCTCTCTTCCCGGGCCCAAGGTTCCTTTCCCCCCCGATCTGTTCTGCACTGGCAGCCACCCAAATTTTGAGTAAGTCTCTTGGCTGCTAATTAAATCTCTTATCTATGACAGCAAGGTCACTCTTTGATCTCACCCATACACCTCCGAAGGGAGTGCTTTTTTTCTCTGTGTGGCGTGCTTGGCTCGGCTTCGCTCAGCTCAGCTTCTCTCAGCTTGGCTGCTTTGCTGCTTGGCCTTGGTCCAGATGGTGATAGACCAGCTCCTCTCGGGTCCAAAATGGCACAGGACCAGTGGGGGGTGAGGCCGGCTGCCCCCGCCAGCCCCCCCGGGCCGTGGGCCCCTGGCCCGGGGGTGGGTGGGAAGCCTCTCCTGCTCGTGGTCAGCAGGCAGCCAGGGAGCAAGAGAGGAAGTCAGAAAGTGACCCTTACTTCCTGGGTGGTTTTTACAACATTCCTTTCACAGAGACATCACAGGAACACTAAGTGGTCTATACAACTGTCCTTTACCTATTTTTAACTAATCATATTTGTCTCACATCACGTCAAGCCATGACAGCTAGTTACAAGGTTGTAGGGTAAAGGCTACAGGATTATAGGGTTACTAGTATATAAAAGTATGAAAGCAAAAATACTACTAATATAAAAAGCATAAAAGCAAAAATATCTCTGGCATCAGTTCTTCCTCTAAAAAATGGCTATACTGTTTGTGCTGAATGACATTAAAAAAAGTTAAGGTGGGACAATTCGAGCTTGAACATTTGATATTTGAAAAAGCTCCTGTAGAAATAGATGGAGTGAAAGTTCTGCTGCGGGAAAGTCAAGCCAACATGACCAACCATGACCAACAGGTTGTGCTGCTGGCTCTGCTTGCTTCCCCCTGGAGTGGGGGTGTATGGGAGTGGTGTGTGGGGCTGCAGGGGCATGATCTTGTGCTGGAGAGTGCATGGAGCCCTTGGTCTTCTGTCTGGCTACCTAGCCCCCTTGCTGAAGTCCTAGAGGACCTTGGGAGTTTCAGGGGTGTGAGATAGGGAATGAGGTAGGATGCGTCTTACCACCTCCCTGCCACTGCCCTGGGAACTGTCCATGCCCTGTTGCTCTCTGCTGTGGTTGCTGCCCTTCCACCAGTGTAAGGCCCTGCTTGGGGGAAGAGGGGCTGGCCTTGGTAGGGCTTAGCACACAGCTTCCACCAACAGTGCCTTCCTGGCAACTTGGGAAGGCACTGGGACATGTCAGGCAGTTCTGATACAGACAAAGTTGGGCCAGGCTCTACCGAGTTGAAACATGCCAGTGTGGCGAGGCAGCTCACCGCCCCCCCACCTCCCTTCTTGCCGTCAAGGTTCTGTTGTTTGCATAAATTAGGGAATCTCCCCTTTTTGCTCAGTCTTGTGAGACACTCAGGAGCCCAAGGCTGACATGAACAAGTGACAATAAACAGCTGCTGTGAGAGGAGATTATGCTGGAATTTTTGACTGACACACACTAAAACTTTACAGCTATAAAAGATCTACCATAACTCTCACAAAGTGGAAAACCTACACACCTCTTAAGGTGTGTAAGAGGGGGGACACCTCAAGTTCCAGGACGCTGGCTTGAGTAATTTTTTTCTTCTAGAAGTTGGGTGAAAGACTCAGCACACCATAATTTGGTTCAGTAAGTCACATTGGGCTTCTAATCTATACAATTTGTTCGCTAGCTGAAATATAGGTACCTTTATCGTGCACTGTATATTTATATTGTAACCTACCAGTAGTAATTATCTTGTTTATCCTGTGTAGTAAGTAATCTGGTAAAGTCCCCTGTTTTTCTTGTGTCTATTCAATAAATAATTGATGTTGTAATAGACCTAATCGGTCATGATTAAAGAGCTTGCGAGCGAGAGTGAATTTTGAGGTGCAGGTCATCTCAAAAGTGTTGCTGCCTACTGCCAGAAATCTGAGGAAAGGCAGAGCTGTCTAAAGCTCTCTCTCCCATTCGTAACAAATTGGTGTAGTTGGATAGCAGGATCATGACATGCGATTTGAAAATACAGACACAAAGCTTGGCAGATTACTCACAGGGGCACAGCGTTAAGCTCATGTCAAAATGGGGAAAATTACGAGAAAAAGTAAATCAAAGTTGGAAATCACTGAAAAGTAAATATTATTTGTCATGCAGTTACATTATGTTTAAAATCTGTTTGCCAGTGGAGGGAACAGGTAATAAAGAAAAATGACAAATTGAAACAACAGCTAAAAGAATCCGAGGGAAAAGCAAAACCCTTGGAAGAAAAATTAGAATTGGCGTTATCAAAAAAACCAAAATATGTGGATGTTAAAGAAATTCCAAAGCTGATAACATCACCCAAGGATGGGGATGGTAATATTCAGAAAAACTCTGATGAAAATGTTAAATTGAATTCTGATGAAAGCACAAAACCTCCTAAGGAGGAAGAAATTCCAGAATTTAAATTGAAACCTGTAATTAAAACTGAACTGTCCAAAAGACCCCAAGGAGGTCAGGGGACAAACATAGTTAAAACTTCTTCCTGGGATTTCCTGGCATTGGCAAATCTTAAAAAAAAAGGTGAACGAAAGGCAGGGAACACAGAAACTGGATGTCTGTTAAGAGTTTGTTTCACTGGAGAGAATGAAATATTATTGGATGGTGTGGAAAATTTCAGGTTTTGGGGTGCAGGTGTCCTACACGTTGGTCTAAACCCCCCTGACAAGTCCCATTCAATAGCAAGCAGAACTGCAGTTTGGGCAGAAGGAATGAATATCATGGAAAAAGGGGAATCTGCCCCCATTCCAAATAAAAACATTCCAATCTCGGCAGAGGTGAATCTTAATATATTAAGACCTTTGCTAAAAGAAACTCCAACCATGCTAAAGAATTATTTGGTGGGGAGACAAGACGAAACCAGAAGAGATGTAGCACATAATAAAACTTCACATAACTTATAGTCCCCAAGGAAACTTATGTGGGAAAAACTTCTGCATCCTGTAGTAAACTATGCAGGAGAAATGGGCTGGAAATATCACAAAAGAAGCCCAAGTACTGAAATGCAAACATCCCCTAAAACACGGGTGAGAACTGTTAAACAAAAATCCATAAACAAAAATCTGCCCAAGAGAAATGCATTGCAAAAAGCTGCCTTGGCTTTGCAAATGCCGAGAGCTGTTTCCAGGCAGTGGGCAGGGGAAAGCCGCAAGTTTAAACCCCAGCCTTCTACAGAGAAAAAAAAGGTTTCTCTACAGAAAAAAAACCACTCCAAATTCCTTTTACAACAGGCAGGAAAAGGGCCCTGCTGGCACATTCCTGCATGTCAAAAGGTCTTCTGATAACCCTGCAGTTATCTGATTATAACAGCATAGAAACAACCAATGTTTACAACAGAGTTCAAAATCTCTTTGAGTACTTTCACAAAGTAAAAACCCTAAATTTAAGTTTTAAAAATGAAAACTTGAAATTGTGTAACTAATGAAAAAGTGTTATATTAAACCTTTAAAAAAAAAGCATTGCATTTTAAAATGCATCCTGTTTACAGGAAAAGCAGATGAGAGTTAGTGTCTAACAATTGATTATCAAAGCTTTATCACTAACACAAAACTTTAATTACAACTGTTCCAAATATTGCAAACCTTGCTACTATGATGATAAATAAATAACAATTTACATACTAGCTGTCTTCAGCTAAGTATCCAAAAATTACTTTAAGGAAATAAAATTCCTATAAACTGGTGGGTAGCAATCAAGCTGTACTTCATATAAACCTAATCCTATACTGGATACTCCTGCATTCACTTCAAACTGAAGTTGGAGATATCTAATTCACTAATGCCTCAGCCAAGTGAATTAATGGGAAATGAAGACAGAGCAGTTGCTCTGAATATTGAAACAGGAGTGGAAGTAGTAAAAGAAGGAATATGGAAAGTGGACAGATGGGTGAGCTGAAAGTTGTATTGCTGGCAATTAAAGGAGAAAGCAAGGATGGTATGCTATATGTTATTCTTATGCAACTGGGCTGGTGCCATGCAGTGGTTGTGTCAGTGGAAAGTGTTACATTAAAAAGTAAGTGAAAAGAGATTTGGCAAAAGAAAGAGTGGAAAAGGGTTGTTTTTATAAACCCAGTCCCAGCAAAATCCACACAGGATGAGTCAAAGATCATGCAAATAATCGAGCTTTATAAGGTTATCAGAACAACAAAGTGAATCAACTGATAAAAATCAGAGGAAAATATAAATTGATCCACAACATTGGTATCAATCTAGTGCATGATTCTGAAGTTCTGTTGTTTTAGTTTCTCTAATAACTTTAACTGTTTAAGTATATCCTTAGTAGACAAAAGATTAGGTGTATCTGGACGGGAGACAAGAACCCTGAAGCAAGAGCGAAAGGGACTGCATGGCTGTGAAAGCTACAGGCGAAGACCCCTAAACTCCTGTAAGCAAATAAAGCCAGCTCTGGACACAGAGAAACCACACTGGACTGCACAGTAACTAATGAATCTCCTACAGCTAAAGCTGCAACATAATCAAAGACTCTAAGATAAAAATTACCGTATTGTTCACATTTTATGTTTACAGGTTAATGTTTTCAATACTGTAGCATGACTTCTCACACCTGAATTAATCAGCCATTCCAACAAAACTTACAACGAACCATTGTAAAAGAAACAAAAACCCCCCCCCAAGTTGTTTTCCTAGAAGCCACTCTAATATAAACACACAGAGGGCAAAATGCTACCTGACCCCTTAGAAGGGAAATTCTCACACATAAATATACTGCAAGCTGTGACACTGATAACAGACCACAGCAACTGCTGATTTGTTCTGTTTACCACACATTTCATGAAAGTATTCAAATAATGAGAATTCCACCCCAAATATATTCTCTAAAAATCCTCCTCTAGTTGAAGTGATACTTCTGGAAGGAAAGACAAATCAACAAAGCCTGATAATACAATCAGTGCTTTGCAACTTACCAATCTTTCAAAGGTAATTAAACAAAATTAAATGCCTTTGGATTTGCTTTTAGCATCCAAAGGCAGTGTGTGCACAGTTTTCAACACCAGTCACTGTATATACTTAAATCAGACTCTGAAAATACAAACTAAAGGAAAACACTGGAATCTTTCATGAAATATAAAAATCAAGGGGAAAATAAATTTAATTAAATGTCCTCTTGGATTCCTAATCTGAATATGGCCATGAGAAAAATTGATGGGCATAAAATCAATATCTAGTATATGAATTCTATTCCAAATTTGAAAAATTGGATTTAACAAGATGTGTAAATCTAACAATTACCATCTTTTCTAAAACTCAGAAAAATACACTATTTTTCTGAAGTTTGCTTACATAGTATTAAAATCTTAATTAGTATTGTTAAATACTATGTAATCTAATACCTTTAAATCATTTTTAATTAACATTTGTATATGTTTTGTAATTTCCTCTGTCACGGTTTGGTCAAACTTAGGAGGAAAACTCAAAGAGCCTTCTCTGCAAAAGACAGCGTCCTAAAACTCCCTTCCCACCCCAAATAAGAATTTCTCAGAGGAAAGTGAAGAAAACCTGTTTATTTAACAAAACCAGCTGCTGGAGGGGGTGTGCACGCAGGCACCAGGGGAAGGGAAAAGAAAATAAAAAATGAATAATGTTAGATAATAAACCTCTCATGATGAAGACAACCTGGATGAATTCAGAGTCCTTTTCTGGGTGTGGTCTTCTGCTCTGTCTCTAGCTAGCTGCTTGAGTATGGAGTAGGCCCTCTCCAGGCCCAGGGTGTAGGCCCCAGAGAGATGGTATGTAGAACAGAGCCCAGTTGTCTGTTGTAAAGTTCCAAAAGAAGAAGGAAAAGAAAACACAATCCTAGTGTCAAGAGTTAGCCTGAGGGTAGACCCCAGACCTCCATGCTATATTCTTCAGAGGATGTGAGACGGCAAAAACAGGCTGCAAGCTTGAAAAATGATTAAATAATTTTATTCACTAACTACTACTAAGAATAGAAAGAATAAAAAATAATAAAATTTATTAAGGCATAATGTACAAATATCATTCCTCTCCCAATACATCCCAATCTTTCTCTCTGATCACGCAAAGGACATAAACATGAGATTCTGATCCTTTGATTAAGAGTTCTTAGTGCCACTTTATGGGATAAAGAGTTCTTTCTGTTGTGTAGTGGGATCCATCCCACGGAAGATAGCTCCCTACAGTGTGTCTTCAGCGTGGTCCCAAACCTTCAGGAAAACACCACAGCCCGCCCAGGTGTTGCAGTGGTGTATCCTCTCTCCCACAATACTCTTGGCAGTTTGTGGGTCACAAGAAAAGTCTGTTGGGGTTAAGCATTTAAGAATAAGTCATCTCAGCCTAAAGGCACTAAAGGTAACAGTCTCCTGCTTTTACTCATAATCTCCAAAGGCTGCAAACTTMATCTGCTCAGGCATAAAATGTTCTTATCTTAGGCTGAATTTCAAATTCCCCCATGTCTCATATTTTGTGAGTTACAGAGAAATTTAGTTTGGCACTATTCCAGATCGCACAGCTCACAGAACAGTGAAAATCCTGATGCTGGTAAAGATGGCTCCTCCTCTGGTATTTCCTGTCACTTCCGTCTTCTTCCTCGGCATATGCTGGCAGCCATATTTAGCTCCTTCACGTGACTGCTTTCCTTTCTCTCTGGCTTAGAGAAGAGGTTAATATTTGCAGAAAATGCCTACAGAAGTATTTGTTACAGTTTACATGTTCCCATCAGATAATTCAGCTGTGTTTCCCCCCTATAAATCATACAGCTATGTCTCTGGTCTGTATCAGGCTCTCTTCCAGGGCCCAAGGCTCTCCCCCCGAACTACGTTTCAGTGCTGGCAGCTACCCAATTTTGCAACAGTCTTATTAGCTGCTAATTAATTCACTGCAATTCGCCTTATCTTTACCTACAGCAGCAAGGTCACCCTTTGATCTCACCCATCCATCTCCGAAGGGGGGGGGAAGCAGTTTCTCCTTAAGCAGGCTCGGGGCTGCAGCTGAGCCAGGCTGGTTTGGCCTCTGCCCTGGGTGTCTAGGCTCAGCTTTTCTGCTTGGTCTTGGTCCAGATGGCAGTAGGCCAGCTTCGTCTTGGGTCCAAATGGAGCGGGACTGGTGGGGGTGAGGCTGGGGCCCCCCGCCGGACCCCCCGGGCCGTGGGCCCCTGGCCCGGGGAGGGGGGGAGGGTAGGAGGTCTCTGCCGCTCGTGGGTGCAGCTGGGAACAAGTGAAGGTACTTCCTGGATGGTTTTTTAAATAACATTTTCCACAGAGGCATCACACAAACACCAAGTGGCTTATACAACTGTCCATCACCTGTTTTAACCAATCAGATTTGTTTCACACCGGGTCAAACCAGCACACCCAGGAAAAAAAAAAAGACTGTCTTCTTTCCTTGCCTCAGGCAGAGGAGGGAAAAAGCCAAAAGCAAGTTTCAACTCCCTCCGATATCGTTCAGTTGAGCAAAAGCAGGGCGAAAGCTCACGAAAAAACGATAAAAGGTGTCCCCTTTGCCTTCTGCCACACAGAAAAGCGGCTGGAGAGAGTTCTCTCCTGAGAAGCAGAGTTTCTCCTGAGAACCACAACAACAGCTAGCTGATAAAGCCAGGAATGTAAACACCTTCAAAGAAAACCAAAACAAGTGCCTGGCTTCTTGAGCCAGCTTAAAGACACAGAGTTAATATTTTTCATTAAGCAGGCGATTGGGATATATAGCATCATAAAGTCACCCCAAGACATCCTCCAAGTATTACTTCAGAATACTTGTATCTTCACCCTCGTTGTATCAGTGAATAAAAAGGATTTTTCCTTAAATACAACTTGAATTCTCATACGATTATGGGATCAATTTTATATACACCTGCCTACCTTCTCAGGGCAAGGTATAAAATTCCCAACTAAAATAACATACTAAATAAAATGAAACAATTGAGTTTCATTACACCTTTGTTTTCCCTGAGACAACCAGACCATTCCATAATATTTGAATGTTTATTCAAGTTATTATTTTAGAATTGTCTAACACTTAATATGTTAATCAAGAACCTGTAAAATACTAAACTTCACTGAAGAAGAACACTAGACTTAGAAGTGAAAGGAGTCACTGACCACCTGCTAAATTCCTCCAACCACTACAACCAAGAAACTGATTCCATGAACTTTTCTTTATTCCTGATTTGTACCTCACCCTTCTATAATTTCAAGACTCAAGGGGTGGGGCACACCCTAGTCTACACAGTCTGATAACAACACAAAGTGATTACTTAATGTTTTACCTTGTCATTATAATTCCTTTGTTTATCAGTAATCATTTTGCATCTATATATAAATAATGTGTATCAGAAAATACATAAACTACAGCAAGTACTTCTTATCGAAATCAATAACACATGTAACACCTTCTGAAGGAATAGTAAAGCTTAGAAGATCAATGTTTATCAAAACACTCAACAATAGTGTGCATATACACAGTAGGTGCTTTTATACTATAGAGGCAAGAGGTACTCGCGCTACCACTCCATAAGGTAAAGTAACGTGTCTTACAGTCAAGGGGTGGATTGTGGTGAGGCAGCTCACCTCCCCCACCTTCCTTCTTGCCATCAAGGTTATCTGTTGTTTGCATAAATTAGGGAATCTCCCCTTTTTGCTCAGTCTTGTGAGACACTCAGGAGCCCAAGGCTGACATGAACAAGTGACAATAAACAGCTGCTGTGAGGGGAGATTATGCTGGAATTTTTGACTTACAAACACTAAAACTTTATAGCTAAAAAAGATCTACCATAACTCTCACAAAGTGGAAAACCTTCTACACACCTCTTAAGGTAAGTAATTCTTTTCTTCTAGAAGTTGGGTGAAAGACTCAGCACACCATAATTTGGTTCAGTAAGTCACATTGGGCTTCTAATCTATACTATTTGTTCGCTAGCTGAAATATAGGTACCTTTATCGTGCACTGTATATTTATATTGTAACCTACCAGTAGTAATTATCTTGTTTATCCTGTGTAGTAAGCAATGTGTTAAAGTCCCTGTCATGGTTTGACACTGGCCAAATGCCAGGCACCCATGAAAAGCCCACTCACTCTCCTCTGCTCTGCAACTGGATAGAGGAGAGAAAATTTAACAAAGGGTTAATGAGTTGAGATAAGGACTGGGAGAAAACACTTCAAGGGCAAAACAGGCTCAACTTCACGATACAAAGTGAATTTATTACTAAGAAGATCAGAGTAGGAGAATGAGAAGTAAAATAAGCCCTTAAGAACACCCTTGTGTACCCCTCAACCCCTCCCTCCTTCCCACCGACAGGGAGATAAGGGGTGGGGGTTTTGGTCAGTTCATCTTACATGATTTTCTTTCGCTGCTCAGGGAGAGGAGTCGTGTCCCTGCTGCACCGTGGGGTCCCTCCCACGGGAGACAGTTCTCCACGAACTTCCCCAGCGTGGGTCCAAGCTCATGAGCAGCAGTACTCCCAAAACTGCTGCGACGTGGGTCACTCTGCCACGGGGTGCAGTCCTCCAAGGACAGGCTGCTCCAGCCTGGAAGCAAGGCCTCTCTCTCCAATGGGACTCCCGCTGGACCACAGTGTTCCGGTATCCACCCGCTCCGGCGTGGGCTCTTCCTCCACAGGCTGCAGGTGGATCTCTGCATCCCCCGTGGACCTCCATGGGCTGCAGGGGGACAATCTGCCTCACCATGGTCCTCACCACAGGCTGCAGGGACATCTCGGCTCCGGTGCCTGGAGCACCTCCTCCCCCTCCTTCTGCACTGACCTTGGTGCCTCCATTGTCGTTTCTCTCACATATTCTCACTCCTACTCTTCTTTAGCTGGAAAATTACAACTACGCTCCAGACTTTATTTCTTCTTAAATATGTTATCACAGAGGCGTTACCATCATCTCTCAATTGGCCCAGCCTTGGCCAGCAGCACGTCCATCATCAGAGCCATCAGGGATTGGCTCTGCTGGACATGGTGGAAGCTTCTAGCATCTTCTCACAGAAGCCACCTCTGTGGCCCCCCTTCCAAAAACCAGGCCATGCAAAACCAACAGAGTCCCTTGTCTGTTTTTCTTGTGTCTATTCATTAAATAATTCATGTTGTAATAGACCTAATCGTTCATGATTAAAGAACTTCTGAGCGAGAGTGAGTTTTGAGGTTCGGGCTGCCTCAAAAGAGCTGCTGCCTCCTGCCAGAAATCTGAGCAAAGAAAGAGCAGTCTAAAGCTCTATTTCCCATTTGTAACAGCCAGGTAGTTCCATGTCATGCCAGGTATTTCTGTGCCGGGCTATGCTGAGGCAGGCCATGCCAAGCGGAGCTGAGCTGAGATCACAAGATCACAACCTGACAGTGGTGGCTGCTGACATACTCATGTGGGCACGGTGCCAGGCAGTGCCTGCGCTTCTCCATAAAGGCAACAGACCGATGCAGTCATACCATGGAGAATGGTGACTGCATTCACACACGCGCCTGGATGACTGTGTGCTGCTTCTGAGCGCCCACGGATGGGCTGGCTGAGCCTCCATGCTGCTCCTCCCATGAGGAGTTGGTGGGGCTGGGGTGGGGGCAGGGAGGGCAGGGGTTAAACCCACTGCCCCAGGGTCCAAGCCCTAACAGGCATCTCAGCATCTCTTGGCAGATTGAGGTGCTGCAGGAAGTGCTAGAGAAGCTGAAGAATAACTGAATCCTTGTATTGAGTTTGCATGGCAAGGTTTTGGTATTGGGGGGTACAGGGGTAGCTTCTGTGAGAAGCTGCTAGAAGTTGTTTCCCCTTTGTCCAATAGAGCCAATGCCAGCCAGCTCCTAGACCTGCCACTGGCCAAAGATAAGCCCATCAGCAATGGTGGTAGTGCCTCTGTGATAACATATTTAAGAAGGGGTAAAACTGTTGCACAACAGAAATAAGAGAGGAGTGAGAATATGTGAGAAAAACAACTCTGTGGATACCAAGGTTAGTGAAGGAGGGGGAGGAGGTGCTCCAGGTGCCAGAGCAGAGATTCCCCTGCAGCCCATGGTGAAACAGGTTAACAGTGGAGCAGATATCTACCTGCAGCTGAGGGAGGACCTCATGCTGAAGCAGGCAGATGTGCCCTGAAGCAGGCAGATGTGCCCTGAAGCAGGCTGAGGCCTGTGCTGGAGCAGGTTCCTGACAGGACCTGTGGACCCGTGGAGAGAGAAGCCCATGCTGGAGCAGGTTTGCTGGCAGGACTTGTGACCCCCAACAGGGACTCATGCTGGAGCAGCCTATTCCTGAAGGACTGAACCTTGTGGATGGGACACATAGAAAGGACCCATGCTAGAGCAGTTTGTGAAGAACTGCAGCTCATAGGAAGGATCAATGCTGGGGAGGTTTGTGGAGGACTGTCTCCCATGGGAGGTACCCCACACTGGAGCAGGGGAAGAGTGAGAGGAGGAAGGAGCAGCAGAGAAAATGTGTGATGAACTGACTGCAATCCCCATTCCTCATCCCCCTGTGCCGCTCAGGGAGACGAGGTAGAGAAACGGAGAAGTTAGTTCAGCTTGGGAAGATGGGATGGGTGGGGGGAAGGTGTTTTAAGATTTGATTTTTTTTCTCATTATCCTACTCTGACCTTTGGCAATATATCAAATTAATTTTCCCTGAGCCAAGTCTGTTTTCATATGATGGTAATTGGTGAGTGACCTCTCTATCTCAACCCACCAGCCTTTCATCATATTTTTCTCCCTCTGTCCAGCTGAGGAGAGGTAGAGTGATAGAGCAACTTGGTGGGCACCTGGCATCCATCCAGGGTCAACCTACCACAATCTCACATTAAGATTAAGTTTGGACAGGTCTCCACAGTGTGTGCCTTGCCATGGCCCATGGGGCAGCTCTGCCCAGTGTGGGCCCCATCAGGGCCATCACATTCCCCAATCCTGGCCCCGAGGTGGTCTCACTCTCTCTTGTTCCCCACAGTGTGACACTGGGGAGCAGTTTGCCATGAGTGTGACCGTACCCCCTGCTCTTGACCCCTGGTAATTTTAACTATGACTTAGTGTTACGATCCGGTTTAAGCACAGAAGAGCAGAGGAAACTAAGTCTCTGTGTATAAACCAGAAGGAACTTAGAAGGTTCAAAATATTCCTAAAAATGAGATTAAAACCAAACAAGATTAAATGTTGATGCTAAAACATTGATATACTTTTATTTAATAGTAAAAGAGGCAAAGAGAAAAAAAAGGAAAGAGAGAGAGAGAAAAAGAAGTGTGCGTGGGGTGCTGGGGGGACAGGGAAAGAGTGACAGAGGTTAGATGGAAACATATCACCCTTCCGGGGGTCCCAACGACATCTCGTGGCTCCCCTCCATCTGGTCTTCTGGGTGGTGAGGGTCCCCTACTGCCGCCGCCACGCCGAAGAGTATAGAATCCCGTGGATTAATATATGCTATGGGCCGGGTGGGAATGCCCACGTGCCTCCCCTGAGGGGGCTAGATTTGACACTGTCCCTTGCAACACTGTGGATTTGTTGCATGATCTCTGGTGCAGGGTCTGGACACCCCTTTGGGGGGAGCCCCTTTGATGGGCCGTGACACCCCCTCTGTTGTGGATAAGCTTTTCCTGGGGTGCAGGGCCCCTCAGCTGAACTGGTCTGCACAGCAGAGCTTGGGCTTTCACTGCCTCTGGCCAGAGGCTTTTCCAATACACACCCAAAACCTCTCTTCTCCCCCCACCCTTTGGTGTGAGGGTCTGTGCTGGCCTGGCAGCTGATAGCCCTGGGGCTGTGGTCTCCACCCCGAAGGTGCTAAGGGTGATCCCTCTGGGAATGTATTCTTCTCCCCAGCTCTTACTTATCTTCTCTTCATCAGCGGGCAGTCAGGGCCCCATTCAGGGTTTTTGGTCGTCTTCTCTGCAGCTTTTGTAGAGTTTTGCTATAATGCCAAAAGTCCTTCATGAAAATGTTTAAGCCATAAATTATAACATTTCAGTCTCTGACACTTAGTACTATTATTATTCTGCCAAGGATCCTTAAAAGAACCTGTCTGTCCCTGGCAGCAGCAGGACTAGGCAGGATAAGGCATGAGTGACTTTTTTCCTTGCTGAGGTGCTCCCAGGGGGTGTTTTGAGTGGAAAACTGCTGACCAGTGTGCCCAGAAGGCATTTGAAGATGGCCAAGGGCAGATGCAGGTAGTATCCGTATTGCTGGGCATGCTTTTGGGCATCCAGTTTGTGCCCTGTCACTCTCTTTGGTGGCTGTGTACAGGCACGCTTTGACTTGCAGGTCCTGCAGTATCACCATGCTGAAGTGCAGAGAACTGATCATGGAAAACTCAGATGGCCATTTGCCCTGCCTGTCTGTGGGGCAGCGCTTCCAGTCAGAAACTCTCTGTGAAGGTGACACATGGCTGGTTTTAAGTTTTGAGGTTTTTTACATATCGTATTTAAATTTCAAAGCCTTCTCTCCCTTTCGCAGGGAAACTTCGCTTGGTAGTTGTTGATTTCTGTAGTCCAAAGTATGCTGAAAACAGTCAAACCATTACTGTTACTGAGCAGAAATATCCTTAGGGTGCTTGAGTGTGTAGTGGGAGAGAGATGATCTTCATGTTTCAGGGTGTGGCAGGATGGGGGAATATTAACTTGCTAGAGATCTGTAGAAGCCTAGAAGATAAAGGGGCTAATATGTATATCTCAAACACTGATAGTTGGATAGCCATGGAGCTAACCAAGTATTGTTGGTAATAACAATCAAGGATTGTTGGTAATAACACAATGTGAGAAAGAACAAGATGTGGCTGGAGAAGGAGGCTGCCATGCAGAGGTAGGGCAGCACTTTTCTGGGACAAAGGTCCTTGTTCTGGTTCCTGGAAATAAGCACAACACAATACAGCACAAGCACAGGGATGAGGTTGAGAAGAGCATGGACTGTAAGGAAGGATCAAGACCACCCTGTCACCAAATCTCCAAAAACCGGAATAAGACTCCTTAACATCAATTTAGTGTTAAGAAGGGCATCATTTATTCAGGCGCCTGGTTACATGGGGGCTAACTCCCAACCTTGTGTGCACACATGATTTTACAAGTGTATTGCTTATATACAGTCACTACATGCATATTACAATTTGCCCATTACCATAAAACACTCCCCAGCTTCCCAAACCCAGTCCTTGTTTTGGCTGTGCCTGCATTCCTGAGCCAGATGTCGTCTTCTTATCTTCAAACCGTCCTTGCTGGGAAAGCAGATTTTGCACGCCTTGTTTCTCTGCTAAATGTTCACAGTCACAGTAGAGATTGAATTAACCCTTTTGATATCAATTCCACCCTTTGAAATGTCTCAAGTTCCTTAAGGCCATTTGATAAGTTTCAACTCAATTTTTATCTGTAGTCACACACATTTTCGCAAGATCCCAAGTGATTATTTTGCGAACACAACCAATAGCAAGACCGATAATCACTACAGTAATTACTACAATTACCATCACAATTATGATGGTTTCCAGTATTTCAGCAAGCTATCCTCTCAGGGATCATCCCCCTATTCCTTGAAGAATTTTATTGAGCCAATTAGTTTCAGAGGCCTTTTGGATAGTCTTGCTATCTTCAGCAACTTGCTGCATTTTGTCAAGTTGTTTTTGGAGATCTGTTATATTTGGGATGTGTACATGGCTGACGGGAGATGAACTGAACAGGCTGCTGCTACGAGATTGGCACAAGTGGGATTGGCTGGAGTGGAGCGTCTCTGCCCAGCCCCAAGCCCCAGGGAGCCAAGACAGGGAGACAAAGTACACCAAAAGGCTCCAGCCAAGCTGTTTTCACCTGCTGTGACTGCCATCGGAGAAAAGGTCAACACCAGCTAGCCACTGGGATTTTCCTCTGCTGCTGGACTGCTTCGTGGGGGGTCTTCTGCCCTCGACATGAGAAGCCAGCGCCATTTTGGACCATGTGTTGGGAAAGGTGTATTCCTCCTGCACTGCCCCCACTCTGGACACTTTTTGGGTTTTTGTTTCTCTGTGTGTGTGGGGAAGTGGGTTCTGATGGTTTAGTACAGGAAAGGCCATACTTCCCTCATATTGTGATAAGACCAAATTTATGGAAAGAATAAGGCCAAGAACAGTAAGAAAGATGGAATTGACATCATGGAAACTAGCTCTACCATATGGGACAGGGTGGTATTGGATATGTGACAATAAGGCTTGGAAAGTCCTGCCCATAGACAAAGATCAGGCCTGTGCCCTTGGGGCTGTAGTTCCAAACATAACAATATATGACCATATTGAAAATTCAAATGGGAGGATGAAAAGATCTATTAATCCCCTCAGTGAGCGTCTCACACTTTTCCATAGTATAGTCAGAGCTCTTATTCCCTCTCTAGGAGTAGTTGAACTGGAGAGGGCAGTTGTAAACATCTCATCTGTTGTGGAGCATATCGAACAGCAATCTATGGATGCAATTTCAGCCCTGCAGGAGGAAGTCCATAGCCTGGCTGGTATTGTTTTGCAAAATAGGATGGCTCTTTACGTACTGGCTGCTCAAGGAGGTGTATGTGCAATTATTAACACCACTTGTTGTTCTTATGTGGACCAGAGTGGAAGAATTAGGAAGGATTTGATTGAAATTCAGAAGCAGACCCAAATTTTACATGAAGTAGCTCTCAAAAATAACACCTTAAACTTTGGCTATGTCTTTGACACCCTCACTTCATGGTTACCAAACTGGCCCTGGATAAAAGAAGTGTTCATAGTAGTTATAATTGTAATTCTTTTCTGTATGATAGCTGGTTGTGTTAATTGATTCTGTTGCTAGATGTAGATGGTAAAGACTCGACAAGGAAGACATCCTTGTCTAAGTCTTTAAAAGGGGGGAAATGATGCCAGAGATTTTTGCTTTTATGCTTTTTATATTAGTAGTATTTTTACTTTCATACTTTTATATATTGGTAACCCTATAATCCTGTAGCCTTTACCCTACAACCTTGTAACTAGCAAATTCCCTATCCCATAGACAAAATAGAACTAAGTTATCGTTCTTAAGCATTCCAGAAGTGAGACATGATATCATTTATGATGACCGAAAAACGAAGTCCAGAAACTCCCAATAGAAACCTGCCACAAGGAATAGTCTCACCAAATTCTGCTTTCCATTGGAGAATATTTCAAAACTATGTTAATTCACTGAAACCCTATAATAGTAGAAGCTTAAATGTGCACGGTACACCTTTTCGCCCTTTTTACCTTTTTACACTTTTTACCTTTTGTATAACTTACACTTGCTTTGCTCTGCCTGCAGGGATCGGGCCCAGTCCCTGCGAATGCGGTCGCTCGCGGGGATACCCCTGGGATTGCTTTTCTCCGAACATCAAATAAATTTTTACTTTTTTAACCTCTTATCTGGCCTAAGCCTCTGCTTTTTCAAACATATAAGGCAACACCTACCTGCTGCATGCACTCTGTACCATCAGTGTGCTAGCTAGAATGCAGGCTACTCATAGCATCCCACAGGGAGGCTGCTCTGTCAGGCCTAGCCAGAGGTCATGATGTCTGCAGGGTGACTTTTGGCAGTGTCAAACCAGGTTTTGTTTCCAGTTTTGTTCCCACTTCTTTCTGCCCACTGTTACAAACTTTCACGCTTCTTTAATACTTCTTTTCAAGCTGATGCCTTTTTTCCAAAACTCTTGCTAATTTACTGGTTACTCCTTAATTTGGCTCATGGTCACCTTAAGCAAACTTCCTCTTCAGCCTCATCTGCTTTTGGACAAACATTCAAACAGGTTTGGGTATTATATTCATGCATGCTATTTGTACTCCCATTTCTTTCTTAACAGCTGTAGGTATCCAAGCCACTTTGCCAAGAGATGTCTGTGTGGATTGCCCTGCTTAATGCCCCTCTCCTTCCATATAAAAAATCATATAAACATACAGGCAACAGGGCAGCAGTGTTTCCACACCCTTCTTCTCTAAGACATCTGCAAAGTCACTGTACTCATCTAGGAACAACATTGGGAGCGAGGGATCCAGTGACTGAGGCAGAGGCACATTCAAGTTGGACAACTGCTCACATGATGTAGAGCCAGGAACATGGGAGTCTCTGGGTCAAGTCACAGAGGGTGCTGTGGCAGGGGAGACAGCCCCAAGAGAATCCCAGGGCCAGATCTTCTCCTCAGGCTCTGAATATCCCCTTTCCACAGGAAAGCACAAGAAGACCAATTGTCAGTTAACCATAGGTTCTGCTTCCACAACCAGGGCAGCCTGAGGATGACTAGAAAGAGGGGTGTGTGCAGGATGAGGAAGGGCAAAAATCTCAGTGTCCAGGTGCCATGGCTACCCAAAGGGGAAAAGTCTCATGAGTGATGCCCCGCCTCCCATCTTGCATTCTCCTCCCATCTTATAGCAATGACTGTGCTTGGGATGGGTCAGGGCTGGACACTCTTTTCAGATTCAGAGGCCATAAACCAATGGGAGGTCCTGAGTCTACCAGTGCAGTAGTTTAGATGGTGTGCCCACCTGGGAGGGTGATGATCCTGGACTCACAGTACCCCTCACCTTGTGAAGATGCCCCTGACCACACTCCCTTCACAGTGGTTAGGGTAGAGGATTTGCTGGGGCAAGTGGCAACACAATGGCCTTTCTCACCACAATAGAAACGTATCCTTTCCTTCCATCTGTGTTCTCAGTCTTGAGGTGAGGTTGGGTTTTGCCTATCTCTATGGACTCCTCCTCTGAGGATAGTAGGGGAGGTGGAGCAAAATGTGGAGGTGCACTCTCTCTGGTGTTCTCAGGCACTTCTCCAGAGTGACAGCCAGGTCTGACAGCTGCCTCAGGCTCTGGGGTGGCTCAGCCCTGGCCAGCTCATCTTTGAGAGCCTCAGTCAGTCCTGATTTGTAACAGGACATAAGGGCTTGGTTCCTCCCACCCAGTTTCCATGGCCAACTATATGAATAATTGAATTGAATTGTGTAGTTAGTGCCTGACTGACTCCCTTGCCAGAGCTCCAGCAAGGCAGCCTCAGCTGCATGATTGCAGTCTTCCCCAAAACTGTTCCAGAGCAATGAAGAAATTATCAGGGTCCTGGAGCACTGTGTCATTGCACTCCATATAGGGAGTGATGCAGTCTAGGGCGATCCCTGAGAGCTGGGATATTATTAATGCTGTGTGGATAATTTCTGTTGGATAAACAGCACAGATTAGCTGTATCTCACTAATAAATCCCCATACCCTCATCTGATGCCCATTGAAAGGTTTGGGGAGGTGAGGGGCAGGGACAGGCTGTGACCTGCCTTTGCATGCTGATTACAGCTTCTTGCAGGGTTTGGAGGTCAGCCTGGAGCTGTGGGGGTGCCATGGGGCCAAGCCCCTGTCCAGCCTGAGAGCCAGACTCCATGGCACTCAGCCCAGGGCTCGAGCTAACAAGGCCTGAGCTAACGGTCAAGGAGCAGCAAGAGGAGAACTGCTGCACGAGGGAAGGTGAGCCGAGAACCAAGGTGTGACTGATCGATGAACCCCTACAATGGAAGAAGGCTCAGAGAAGATAGGCAAGGGTGATGTGCTCATGAAGCTGAGAAAAGAATATAGGAAGTGACTGTGGCGAGACAGCTCACTCCCCTGCCGTCAAGAAGCTTACCTGCTGTTTGCATAAACCAGGGAATCTCCCCTTTTGCTCAGTCTTGTGAGACACTCTGGCGCCCAAGACTGACACGTACAGTTGACAATAAACATCTTGCTGTGGGAGAGAGATTGTAAAGGATAAGCTGGAATTTGTGACTAACAGACACTAAACTTTTATAAACTATAAAAGACCCACTGTAACTCTCACAAAGCAGGAAAATCTTCTGCACACTTCTTAAAGTGTGTGAGGGAGTCCTCCTCAGACTGGGATGCCAGTCTGAGTATCTACTCTTCCAGAAGTTGAGTGAAAAAGGATGCCTTTGCACACCATCACTATTCGTTGCTAAGTTACATTGGCTCCTAATCTATACTATTTCTTCGCTAGCCGTAATATTTGTACCTTTATTATCGTGCACTGTGTTGTAACCTACTAGTAATAGTTCTTTTGTTTACCCTGTGTAGTAAGTAGTCTGTTTCAAGTCTTATGTCTGTTTTTCTTGTATCTATTCGAAAAATAATTCATGTTGTAATAGACCTGATCGGTCATCATTAAAGAACTTGCGAGCGAGAGTGATTTTGAGGTATGGGCCGCATCAACAGAGCTGCTGCCTACTGCCAGAAATCTGAGCAAAGGCAGAGGCCGTCTAAAGCTCTCTCTCATTTGTAACAGTGACCACACCTATTGTAAAGGAAGCTGAACTTAACACAAAGAGGACTGTTTTAGATAAACAGCTGTATTAGTTGAGTGGGTCAAGAGGTTATGTGAATGGCCTTCCCTAAAATAATCACTAGAGAGTATTATCTTCCTAAGCCAGACAGACCAACATGGGGGAAGTGTATATGTGGCTCAGACCAATATAGAACATAAAAACTGGACAACCAGCAAGGTGAACTTTGAAGAGAGCAACAGGCTTGAGCTGGCTTCAACCCACATATTCCTTCCTGGCAATTGGGGATTCTCAGTGTCGTGATGGTGAACATATAGATATTGGTAACAAGAATCATGTTTTTATTGTGATCCAACTGTATGTTGCAATTGCTATAGTGTGTTTGTGTTGTGATTTCACTATGTTGCTGTATCACTGCTAAATCAAAAATCCCATGTAATGTCAAATACCTACAAATAAGTAAATCTGATATTAAATATTAAACCCTCTTCATGTGGAATAACTAAAAGAACCTGGTCAGAGAATATTGGATTCTGACACAAGGGCAACCACAGCTCAGGCAGGGGCAGTGACCTAACCAAAAAGGGCACAACACCAGTAGTTTTCCATGCCCTGTTGAGTTAGATTAACCTCAGGCCAGGGACTAGTCAGTGGTATAGTCATAGGTATGCCTGCAGCCCTAACAGTGAGCTAGCCATCTTGGAGAGATATTGGCTGCTCCACAGGATGAGCCATCTAATCTACCTTAGATAGTCATCTTGTGTCATGCATCACTCTTTAAGGGTGCTGTTGATTTGGAAAAGGAGCTTGGGGTGACTACATGTCCCACATTCTATTGTTTAAATAGAACAGGTTATTCCTACCCTTTACACCCACTGAATTTCAACTGAAATCACTGAATCTCAAACCGCAATGTGAAGATAACAGCAAGATATTGACATGCTCACTCTTTCCATGCACAGCACCAAGCACAACAAAACGGAAGAAACAACCAAACACGTTTTCAGCAGAAAAGCTTTTTTTTCTGTCTTTTTGAATGCAAAGTCAATTGTTTTTCCACAGAGGAAAATTTTCAAACTCCTAAGCATATTTTTTACAACTATATAAATCGAATAGAATTATGATAGAACAAGTCAGAATTAAAAAGATAATTCTTGAAAAAGATCCAAGCTTTTGAGTTCCACAGGTTTCAAAATTGAAGGGGATTTTATTTTTTAATTAAAAGTGATCACAAAATTAATTACAAAAATTGCTTTTTATGTTTCTTCCCTCTTCCAGTCTCCCTTTTTCCATTTCCCCATTTATTCCACTGATTGAAAACATAATAACAGCCATACTGGGTGTCTCGGTTTTGAGACAAATTTAAGAGAGAAACTCTTTGGACTGAGTCCTTCTCTCCAAAAAGGTTCCAAAAATCCCCTTTCCACCAATAGGGAATGAATGCTAATAGATGAAAGTGAAAAAAAAATTAAATGGTTTATTAACAAACAGAATGCCCGCCCACAAGGCAAGGGGAAAAAAAAAGTAAACAGCTGTTAAGCACTAAACCGTCAGAACCCACTTCCCCACACACACAGAGAAACAAAAACCCAAAAAGTGTCCAGAGACTGGGGGCAGTGCAGGAGGAATACACCTTTCCCAACATGTGATCCAAAATGGCGCCGGCTTTTCACGCCGAGGGCAGCGGACCCGCCCCCACGGAGCAGTCCCGCAGCAGAGAAAAATTCCGGTGGCTACCTGGTGTTGACTTTTTTTCTCTGACGGCAGTCACGGCGGGTGAAAACAGCTGGCCTGGAGCCTCTTGGTGTGCTTTCTCTCCCTGGCTTGGCTCCCTGGGGCTTGGGGGGTAGGGCGGAGCAGCTCCACTCCCGGCGATCCCGCTCCTGCTGATTTCGGAGCAGCAGCCTGTTCAGTTCAGCTCCCAGCAGACAAAAAAAAGCTGCTCCAGCTCCTCCAATCGAGGAAAAAGGAAAAGGTGTTTTGCCTGGGCCAAAAACCAAGTCAGCCAAGCAGAGAAACCACGCTGCCCAGCGCCACAGGAAAACCATGCTGTGGGGCAGGGGTCCGGCAGGGGCGGCTCCAGTCTCGGCTCTCAGGCAGGAGCAGCCGTGGCAGGACACAGCGGGGCAGGGGTCCGGCAGAAAACGGCTCCGGTCTCTTGTCTCTGCACATGCAGCCGCCACGCAGTAATCCCCAAACCAGAAGAAAGGGAGCAACCTCCCAGCCCTCGGAACCGGAAGAGAGAGCGAGCAACTCCTGGCCCCGCCCCCACCAGGATCTTGGCCAGGCTCACATACCTACCGGCTTGGGCGGGGGGGGAAGGTAGAAAGAGAAAACAATAACAATTTTTTGGCATAAGCAGAGGATCATGGAATAGACTAGATCACTCCAGGACACTGGGTCAGACCTAAGGCCTGCCTAGTATCCTTTGAGTGACAGTTACCAGAAGTGGATGTCGAAAGAAGTGGATAAGAACAGAACAAGTATATATGACACTTTCTCAAGGGCTTTCCCAACCTCTGACCATTTGTGACATCTGAGTTTATTTTCCATTCTTCTTTTGTCACTTAGTGATGGTTCCAAAACTGAGAAAGACTTTTAAGAGTGCCACATTGGAAAAAGGAAAAAAAAAAATCACTTGAGAAACTTTTGTCATTGTCTCCCGCCTCTCCCCCAAAAAAGAATAAAAGTGAGTGAGAGGGGATGCAAAAAGAAACCTCCCCAAAGATTATCTGTTCCGTTGTGTTTTGTGGCAACCTGGATGCCACAGTGGGGTATGAGGGGAAAGAAGAAAACACGGAATATTTTTCTACAGGGATTGTCTTTACCTCTTGCATTTTTACCAATTCTAATAAAACTAAGAGGAGAAATGGCCTTTGCAAGGGTCAGGGTAGGAAGTTTGCTGGGCTAAATGACAACATGGTGGCCTTTTTCACCCTAGTAAAAGCATACCACTTCCCTCCATCTGCATTCTTACTCTTGGGATGAGGGTTGTGGCTGGATGGCACCTACTTCCATGGGCTCTTCCTCTGGCAGGGTGTCACAGGTGAAACAGAGTAAATGATAACCCAGAGTGGATCTGGATACTAGGGTTTATTTAACAACCAACAAGATTAGAGCTTTTACCCTACTTCATTATCTCACACACTCACTCATTCGCTCACTTCCTCCCCCCAGTGTTGCATTCACTAGGTCAGGTCTTAACTTCCCTTCTCATTAGGGAGTTTGCTGCTGGTCCAGGAAGACTGAGCAGAAAGTTTGATCAATTCCTGCTGTGCTGTTACTCGCAGTTACCGGTTTCAGGCATTACTGGCCAAGGCCTCTGGGCATTTAGAGGCTGGAGCATCTCACATATGAGGAAAGGCCTAGAGAGCTGGGACTGTGCAGCCTCGAGAAGAGAAAGCTTGGGGGGACCTCATCAATGTATACAAATATCAGAAGGAAGGGTGCAAAGAAGACAGAGCCAGGCTCTTTTCAGTGGGGCCCAGTGACAGGACCAGAGGCAATTGTCACAGCGAAACACAGGAGGTTCCATCTGAACATCAGGAAACACTTCTTTACTGTGAGGGTGACTGAGCACTGGGACAGGTTGCCCAGAGAGGCTGTGGAGATAATGCAAAAGCCATCTGGACATAGTCCTGGACAGCTGTCTCTAGGTGGCCTTGCTTGAGCAGGAGGGTTGGCCAAGATGACCTCCAGAGGTCCCTTCCAACCTCAACCATTCTGTGATCCCCCCAGCATTTGTCTCCACACATCACCCTGATCTCCAGGATCTTTCCTCACTTCCAGGATCTTCACTCACCTGAGAGCTGCCGCAGCCTCTGGGGCTGGTCCACCCTGGCCATGTCATCTTTGAGGGCCTCAGTCAGTCCTAACCTATAGCGAGCCATAAGGGAGCACTCTTCCCACCCAGTTTCCATAGCCAGCTTCACAAATTGTGTAGTCAGCAGCCAGCTGGCTCCCCATCCAGAGCTCCAGTAAGGCAGCCTCAGTCACAGCTGCACAATTGCTATCTCCAAAAAAAACTCCAGAAGAGCAACTAGGTCATCAGAATTCTGGAGCATGGGGTTGTGCTCCATATAGGCGGTGACCCAGTCTAGGGCCATTCCTAAAAGCTGGGAGGTATTACTACTGAGCAGCTAGTACATGTTTGGTAGGCCCCTGGATGAGCAACATTGACCGCATCCGACTAACAAACTCCCATATCCTTGCTCAAATCTCACAGAAGGGTTTAGGGAGCTGGGGGGGGCAGAGGGTGTACTGGGTGCAGAGGATGCTAAAGCAGCCTGCAAGGGCTGTAATCTGCCTCTGCATAGTGACCACAGCCTCACACAAGGTTTGAAGGTCAAATGGGGGTTGTGAAGGCAAGTCCCAGCACTGCCTGAGGGCCAGGCTCTAATGGTGCTTAGTTCAGGGCTTGAGATGGCCTGAGCTAATCACAAGGGAGCAGTGAGAATGGGACAGTTTCCTAAGGGAAGGTGAGTACAAGACCAGCCAGGCAACAACCTCACCAACAGGGTGGAGTCCCATAGCACCAGAGGCAGATGAGTAGAGCAAGGTGGTGCTAGCAACCAGTCCTGCTAGCAGCCCAACAAGCATCAGGTAAAAGGAAGAAGCCAAATCCAAGGTCAAGCCCCTCACCACCCCAGCCCGCAAGCCTGCCTGCCCTCCAGAGCTCCCAAGGGGCATCTCCCATGCCATGTCCTTTTCCAGTTTCCTATCCCTGCCCTAGCTCTATGTTCCCTGAAATAGTCCCATGTCAACCCTAAGCAATTAAATCACTCTACAGCAAATCCCTTCTGAACCCACATCTCTGTAAGGCATGAGGACTCACCTTGCTGTGAGGGGAGTCTGCTGTCAGAGCCCTGAGGGCATTAATAGGCCTGAATTGCTCTGACCAGCCTCCCCTGGAGCCTCCACCCTTGCTTTCTGCCCAGGGACCCAATTTAAGCTCAGGCCTGGGCTTTTGGTTTCTAAGCTATGTTGTAGGTGCATTTGTATGTGGTGCTGTCCCAACTATGCCTGCATTTGGTCATGGACCTTGTTGATCTGGCTCGTGATCTGCAGACTGGTTTCCTGGTTTGGTCTTGGACCTGTCTTGTCATTTTGGATTTGCCTGGGCTATTTCTGCCCCTTGTTACTGTTGCTGGATCTGACCTGAGAATTGACTTCCTGGCTTAACCTTGGACTTGTCTCATCACCATGAACATGCCTGATGGTTTGAACTCTTGGTTGGACCTGACTATCATACCCAGCTCTGTCCTGCTGACTGGTGAGGCTCCTGCTTTGCCAGATGTGTTATTGTGCTTGGCTCCTGGCTCCCTGTCCCTTAGGGAGAAGCTGGCCCTTGCTGCTACCTGACAGTGTTGACCCCAAGGAATGCCAGTAGTAACGAGCTGACACTTGGATTTTGCATTGTGCAATGCAATGCTTTGAGCTTATAGACACAAAACCAGCTGCATCATCTTGTAGTCCACTTATTTTGTCCATATTTCACCAATTGACTATAAGGATTCTATGGGAGACCATGACAAAAGCCTTGCTGAAGTCAAGGTAAGCCACATCAGTTTCTGTGCCCTCACCCACAGAGCCATTCTTTTCATTGTAGAAGGGTTGGTCAGGCATGATTTGCCCTTGGTAAATCCATGCTGGCTGTTCCCAATCAACATTTTTGTTGTTTGCGTCAGAACATGGTTCTTCAGTCCTGTGGGATATTGAGGCTGCAGCAGATGGAGAGTGGTAGAGAATATGTCAAATGTATAATTGTATCACACTGTACTTGACCCTTTAAGAGGAGGCAGGTCCAGCCTCCATGTCCAAGGCAAGAGTTGTCAAGTGATTAGAAAAGTCACAGCATGGTCCATGGGGATGGCTGGGTCTGAGGCATAGGAGAGAACAGGAAGAAGGAAATGCCTCAGTGATGGCAGTGGGTGTTATTCTCAGGTCTTGATTTGAATGGTAAGCCACACCTTGGGAAGGGTTCTCAACAGACCATGGAGGGCCCTAGGTAGATGGCCCTCCTGGCATCTCTAGTTTCTGGACACGTTCCCCAAACCCTGCGCTTCCCCTGTACGTGTGCATGAAGCTATTGGTCAAGACTGCTTGGGTGAGAGAGGCTCTTCCCTTGGCTGTGCATAGTGTGTTGAGATGGGAAACATTCTTCTTTTACTGTATGGGCCCTTTGAACCTTCACTTCCACAGAATCTTTCCATTGGTTTAAGTAGTATCTGGGTCACCCCAGAGTGGTGCAATAGTTCTCTCTGCTATACCCTGGGGAAAAATCTTATCCCAGTGCAGTGTCCCATATCTCTTGGACCCATTCCCACTCTTAACCTAGGCATTTTGAACAAAACAGTCTCAGGTCAGGGAATTTCACTGAATTTAAATTTAATATATTGCCGATTGGATCAACTTATAATTATGGATTTGAGTACTGAGAAACAAATAAGAGTCAAACAAACACTCAGGGAAAACACCCTTTCTCCTTTGCCTGTCTCAACTTTGCTCCAGGCATCTGTCCTCCCTCATTCCTAGTCTCCAATGTCCTTGCTTTTGCTGCATGTTACACTCAGTCCCTTCAGTGAGGTGGTGGGTGGGCACAGGAGGTTGTGGGTCAGTGTGGAGTGTTTTTCTTTTTTGTCACTCCTTGTTTATTCCTCTTTTAAACTGCTCCAATGGGGATTCCTCCACAGGCTGCAGTCCCCTTTGTGCCTCCGCCTGTGTCTCCTCCAGTATCTCCTTCTCTGCTCTGGCACCTCTTGCCCTCCAGTGGCTATCACCCTTTCTTAAATAAGTTTTAGCAGAGGTGCCATGTGCTTCTCTGATCGGTTCCAGTTTTGGCACCAACGGGTTGGTGTCATCTGTTGCTGAGCTGGCCTGGAACCAGCTGTGGCTGGCAGACAGAAGTCCATGACCTCCTCCCACACACATCACCCCTGCAGCCCCTGTCCCCAGTACTTTGCCAGTTATGCCCAATACACTTCACCCCTTGCCTCTTTGAAACACCTTAATATACACGCATTAGAAACTCTGCCCTTCTTCCCAGACAATAGGGATTGCCATGGTTACAATGTGTACATGCACACATTGGGGGCAGCGCTGCAGAGGTGGCCTCTTGTGGGAAGAGGTAAAGGCCTGCCCCGTGATGGACACAGCTGGTTTCAGCCAGCTCAGCAATGGACCCACCACAGGCCAAAGCTGAGCCAATCAGAAAATTTGGTGGTGCCTCTGTGAAAGCATATCATTGGAGGACCCATGCCAGAGCAGACTGATGTTCCCAAGGAAACTGCTGCCTGTGGAGAATCCACGTTGGAGAAAATTTTCCTGACAGGACTTAGGCTGGTGGAGAACCCATGCCGGATGTGATGGGTTGATCTTGGCTGGATGCCAGGTGTCCACCAAGCTGCTTTATTGGTTTCCCTCCTCAACTGGACAGGACAGAGAAAGTTTAACAAAAGGCTCATGAGTTGAGATAAGGACAGGGAGATCACTCACCTTTATCACCTCTTCCTTCATGTTCCCAGAAATGTGTTCCAAGAGGACTTGCTCCATGATTTTCCCAGGGACTGAAGTAAGGTTGACCAGCCTGTAGTTCTCTGGATCATCTTTCTTGTCCTTTCTGAAGTGTTTCTCTTTCTGCAGTCACTGGGGATCTTCCCTGATCTTCAAGTGTCACCAAATCTTTGAAAACCGAAGCCGACTGAACATGAGCCAGCAGTGTGCCCTGGTGGCCAAGAAGGCCAACGGCATCCTGACCTGTATCAGGAACAGTGTGGCCAGCAGGACCAGGGAAGTAATTCTTCCCCTGTACTCTGCACTGGTGAGGCCGCACCTGGAGTACTGTGTCCAGTTCTGGGCCCCTCAGTTTAGGAAGGACGTTGAGACGCTTGAACGCGTCCAGAGGAGGGCGACAAGGCTGGTGAGGGGCTTGGAACACAAACCCTATGAGGAGCGATTGAGGGAGCTGGGGTTGTTTAGCCTGGAGAAGAGAAGACTCAGAGGTGACCTTATCACTCTCTACAGCTTCCTGAAAGGTGGCTGTAGTCAGGTGGGGGTTGGTCTCTTTCTCCAGGCAGCAACTGACAGAACGAGAGGACACAGTCTTAAGCTGTGCCAGGGGAAATATAGGCTGGATATTAGGAAAAAGTTTTTCACTGAAAGAGTGGTGAAGTACTGGAATTGTCTGCCCGGGGAGGTGGTGGAATCACCATCCCTGGATGTGTTTAAAAAAAGATTGGATGTGGCACTCAGTGCCATGGTTTAGTCGAGGTGTTAGGGCATGGGTTGGACTCGATGATCTTAAAGGTCTCTTCCAACCTGGTGATTCTGTGATTCTATGCACATGTGTAATTCTGCTTTGATAAAAAACATGTTTAAGTATTTGCAGGATCAGAACTGTGGGACATGAAACCTATCACATTGAGTCACCTGGAGCAGCTCTCCAGATCACCTTTCAGACCAAGGGAAGTTGCTGCCTAGGGATGAGACGCATCATGGGATGCAGGAGGAAATCAGTTTGGGATTGCACCAGACTTATTATGGGATGTTTAGGGGAGGAACCAAAGGTGGGACAAGGGMGGGGTTTAAGTGATTTGGGGAGGAACAAGAGTGGGAAAATAGAGGGATAAGGGTATAAAAAGGGCCAGTCGTGTAGTTGGCTGGTCAGGATGCTTGTCTGGCTATGCTCTGTGCCTGAYCAGTGCWGTCTGTCCTGTCTTCTTATTCAGTTCCCTTCTAGCTCTTTCCTAGGTGAGGGATTCCCTGTTCTGTGTGCATGCATGCATATGGGGATGTAAGTGCAGCAGCTGGAGTCAGACCACAGGTTGGAGGGCCCGTGTGTCAGTGGTGCCAGTGACTGGAGTGAGTGCGGGCATGTGAGTGTGCGATTGCTAGCGAAGATCAAGCCAGACTAACCTGTGAATAGGTGAAGTGGCCTGGGAGCAAGAGAGTGAGTGGGTCTCTAAGGGCCATCTCTGGGTGTGAGTGCCTGTGTAGCTCTAAGGGCAAGAGCACAGGAGGGGGACCTGGCCAGCTGTATGTGTGCTGTACCAGCAACTGGAGTAGGGCTGCGGCCTAGGGGGCTTGTATGTCGAGATGCTAGGGAGACTGGAGTCCAAGGGGCCAGTTACTGGGCAGACTTAGTGTCTGAGCCAAGCTGCTGGAAGGATCCACCTTGTACATATATGTATATATATATTCTCATTAGTGTACTTCCATCCTGTCCAGCCGGAGAGGGGAGCAGGATGAGGCCATTGGTGCTGTCTATGTTTGTGTGTTTTTAGTGTCTGTCTACTATCTGTGTAGACAGCCATGTATAAATGTATATATGTAGTGTATGCGTGCTTTTGTGTGTGTGCCTGCTGCGAATATATCTTCAGCCTCATTAGTGGTTGGACCTGGGGACATGGAGTGGCAGCAGCCTCGCCTCTCTTGGGCTGTTGGATCTGGCATGATACATTTTCCTCTAAGGCAATACATTGTAAGCATGCTTAAGTCTACTGGTATGTAAGCCGGTGAAGTATAAAAATGTTGTGTCAAGTAGTTATATCTCTCTTCTGAGTAGAAACTGCCTCTTGTTCTCAGATGAAAATGTAATACAGACACCTGATGACTCAAGGTTTCTACCCTGTTCTTGGTTCAATGAGCAGTCTTCTCCCAGGCAGTGTGTCTGCTCTTGGAGCAGCTTTGTTGATAGAGCACCTGCATGAACACAAGTGGATATTGATGCTTCATTTGCCATGGACAGAGAAAGACCTCTTGAATAACAGCCATAGTTAGGAATCTGGCCTGCTACTGAAGGAATACCTGCTCATTGCTTGTTTGTATGTACTGCTGAAAGCATTCGACGGGTGACTTGATCCATTTGATGTCTGTACTATTCCAAATAACTAAAGTAAGTCTTATTACAAATAAAAGCTACTTGACTGTCATGGGAAATAGAGTAAGCAATAACTTGTAATTTATCTGGATACTGGGGCTTATTTAAGAACCAATGAGATTAGAGCTTTTGCCTTACTTGATCATTTCACAAACTTACTTGTTCACTCTCCCCAAAGTGTCACGTTCTTTTGGTCTTGACTTCCCTTTCCACTGAGGAGAGTTCAGAAGTTCATTTTGACACATTCACACTGCCCCCACACATACACACAATTATCTGCAGCACCACTGGGGTGAGGGGGAAGTGAGAGAGTGACTGGATGGTACTTAATTGCAAGTTGGGGTTAAACTACGACAAGCATACCTGTCAACATTCACAATTTAAGCTATTTTTTTGTCTAACACATTCAGTAATTCTAAATAATATCAATGAAGTAGAAACACATTTTGGAAAATAAGTTTCTCTTTTTGAACATCAGAGAGTTACAAAAATTTATGATCTTTAAATATATATATATATTGCTTTTGTGTGTGCTGTTCATAGAGCTAAAAAGAACACTGAACATCTTATCTGAAGATAAAGCTAGAATACACAGCAGAGTACAAACTCTTATGAGAAAGCAGTTGTTCTTAATTCTCTTGAGTTCTTGTTTCTTAAATAACCTGGGGAAGCTGCCTGGTGATTCTGCTATGGAAGGAAGATCAAGTACATAACTCCTCTATCAGTTTCAAGACTCATGTTCCACTGAGGATGTTGGACAAATCACATGACCAGAGTGTATCTTGGTTCTCATTCTGTATGTTGGACTCATTCTTGCCTTCCATATAAAGGCTGTTGTGATGATTAGCATATTTATGATTGTGAGATATTTCTCTAGTATGATTAAGAGGAGGGTTTGGATATGGTATTAATGGTAAAAAGCTATATAATTATATTTTAGCCTTTTTTTTTTTTCTCCCCTCCTGAGAGTTGTCAATATTCATGTATGGTATTCTGGGGGTGGGTTTTGCCTCCTGTTTTTCAAAATTGCAATTTTTTTTTTTCTCTTTCTAAATAGAGCTTAAAGTAACCAGAACAGTTATTTGAAATGATTTACATAAACTGATTCTGATGTTCAGATATTGTCCTTGCTTATCAAATAATACTTGTAACAATAATACGGCAACTGACTGTTCCTTAGGCTAAGCAAGAAAATCTTTGGTGGCTCCCTATTATATTCCTAATTTTGTTTCAAACAAGGTGGTGATGTTTAGAAATTAAAGTATAGGATTGGGAGAAGGAGTGAGAGAAGTTCACAATATGAAATACAGGCTGATTACAAGCACATGAATTAGAAAATATTGTTTGTACTGTCATTTTTGAGCAAGTGAATAATTTCTTCAAATGAATTTGCTGCATTATTCCAAGAGAAATACTGCCCTTCCCAATGACATATACAGTTGAAAGAAGACCAGTGAAAGGTGAAAAAGAATCTTTCTCTAAATTTAGATTTTTCTGAGTAGGGGAAAATGGCCTCCCTGAATTTGGTGTTCCAGTCAGTTAAAGTCTGCAAGCTTCACTGGAGTTCTCATATGGTGCTATTTAGCCAGTCCGTACATTTGTAATATGCTAGTTCATTATATTAATCTGACAAAATAGATACCCTTGGGATTTTTTGACACACATCCTAATGGTTCTGCCTGTATGCAGCTTGATTAAAGTAGTAATAATTGTCTGAACAATAAGGAAAAATTGCTTAAAGGATTTCCTGTATTTTGCCCACTTTCACTGAAAAAGGAACAGTGAATATAAGGGATTAGGGAAGATGTATGGATGAATGTTGCAACAGCAGAAAAATGGGTATATTACTCTTGACCTTGGGAATTCCTGCTTTGGCCATTGTAAATGGAGAAGAACTAACTAAAATTTGGTATTGCTTTATTTGTACATCATCAGAAGCAATGGTGGGAACTCATTTGCTTAGACACACATTTTTGTTTGTTTTATTTTTACTTTGAATTTTTGGCACCACTCATTTAAAATAAAACAAGCAACAAACCAAAACTTTGAGATGCAAAGAATTTAGTTTACATATACTTTTTAATAAAGCATAAATAGCTGTTTGTATTTAAAAGAGTACTGAAAGCAGACTTGCATTCCTGTGTCTCCTCTGCCCCCTGCTTCCCAACTTCTCTGGTTTTTGATTTATGAAGTGCAGGCAATGTTTTCTTCTTGCAGAAGGAAGTGTGGATTCTTTTTTAACTTGGAGATATAGGGAGTGTTGAGTCCAATCTGTGCTGTCTTATGTACATGGAGGGCTATTTTGAGAGGTATCCAGAGAAATCAATAGAGTTCTCTTGTCCAGAAACAGAAATTCTTCTGTTTGTCATGTGTGTGATTAGTGTATAAATAAACAAAAATTAGAAGCAATTCAATAAAAGCTTCCTCTGTGTCAGTTAGATTTTACCTAATCAATACTTACCTTTTAGTAGGTTTATCTCATCATGAGCCATTATAGAGTTTTTTAAGGAAAATTGATGCAAATGAGACCTGGATTGCAAATTTAAAATATAAGCAATATAGAAAGTAAGCCTCTCTTGCATGTCAGAAAGAAGCAAAGAACTGCTGCATGTGGCCTCTTCAGTTTGGCTTTTGAATTAAATTTAAAGCTGGCATCCTTGCTCTTCTGATCCTCTTCCTCTGTCAGTAACTTCTGAGCCCTTTGGGAGGGATAGCAGATAAATTAGTGTCCTACTGGAAGGAAACACTATGATGTGAGTTGATGGCATTTTGTTTGGCTTGGTGGCATGTATGTATCTGCTGGCCAGTCAGTACATAAGCTGCTTGGAAATAGCTGCAGTGTATGCTCCCTCTTTCCGGGCATGGGAAGTAATAGAAGGTATCAAGGGCTAGGGAATAAAATGAAATTTCAAAGAATGGGGACTGTAGGGATTTGGGGAGTGGGACGGACAGACAGACAACTGGGTTATTGTGGGAAAGGAACACAACAATATAGAAGATAAATTCATGGTAAACGGGATTCATTAATTCTGATACTCATGCGATTACTTGTTTTTCTTGAGTATCACTTGTAGTGATATGTAGTGATATTATGACAAAAGAGAATTTTCAGAACAAAAGGGTTGCATAGATTCATATGCCTGTTTAATGTGAATTAACTGCAACATGTCATATATGTCTCTTGTTAACCAGCTGTGTGGAGACTGGAAAGGAGTGAGCCAACTAGGAAAGGCCCCCCGCTGGACCTGCTGTTTTCAGAGAAGGACTGCTGGGTGATGTGATAGTTGTGGGCGTAGCAAACATGAAATGATAGAGTTTTTGATTCTTGGAGAAGTAAGGAGGGAAGACAGTACAACTGCTACCATGGACTTCCAGAGGGCAGACTTTGGCCTATTTAGGAGACTGGTTGACAGAGTCCCTTGGGTGGCAGTCCTGAAAGGTAAAGGAGTCCAGGGAGACTGGACATTCTTCAGGAAGAAAATCTTTAAGGTGCAGTGGCAGGCTGCCCCCATGTGATGAATGACGAGCCAGCAGGGAAGAAGACTGGCCTGGCTGAAGAGAGAGCTTTGGCTGGAACTCAGGTTAAAAAAGAGAGTTTATCACCTTTGGAAGAAGGGGCAGGCAACTCAGGAGGACTACAATGATGTTGTGAGGTCATGCAGGGAGAAAATGAGAAGGACTAAAGTCCAGCTAAAACTTAATCTGGCTATTGCAGTAAAAGACAATAAAAAGATCTTTCTATAAATACATTCACAACAAAAGGAGGGCTAACAAGAATCTCCATCCTTTATAGGACATGAAGGGAAATATAGTGACACAGGACGAGGAAAAGGCCGAGGTACGTAATGGCTTCTTTGCCTCTGTCACAGGTGGGAATGGAAGCTTCAGACAAAGTTTATTAGAGAAGCCCTCCCGTTTAGTCACGAGGTACAGAAAAGGACCCCCTTGCTTTCTAAACTCCTCAGAGAGAGGATCCTGGGTGCAGCTGGATCCAGTCCTAGCCCCAGACTTTGTCAATGGTTTATGTTCTACAATTTTGTCCCACAGGTTTTAATGATGGCACATCAGATATATTTACATAAAAATGGATTATTTATTATGATAAATGATTAGACAAAAAGACATCAATCAGAATTATTTACTACACAGTATAAAAGCTAAAACTACTATTATAGTTGTCTCAGTTTTGAGACAAATTTAGGAGAGAAACTCTTTGGACTGAGTCTTTCTCTCAAAAGGGTTCCAAAAACCCCCTTTCCACCAATAGGAAATGAATACCAATAGATGAAAGTGAAAAAAAAAATTAAACTGTTTATTAACGAACAAAATACTCGCTCACCAGGCAAGGGAAAACAAAAGGTAAATACCTGTTAAGCAATAAACCGTCGAAACCCACTTCCCCACACACACACAGAAACAAAACCCCCCAAAAAAAGTGTCCAGAGTGTGGAGGCAGTGCAGGACGAATACTTTCCCAACACGTGGTCCAAAGATGGCGGCCTTCCACGTGGAGGGGGCAGCAGACCCCCCCCGCCCCCATGGAGCAGTCCTGCAGCAGAGAGAAAAAATTCCAGTGGCTACCTGATGTTGACCTTTTTCCCTCCGAGGGCAATTACAGCAGGTGAAAACATCTGGATTGGAGCCTTCTGCTGTGTTTTTCTCTCCCTGGCTTGGCTTCCCGGGGCTTGGGGCTCCAGCGGGGCTGCCCTGGTGTCAGCTTTCCAGCAGCAGCTGCTCTGGCAGAACACAGCAGGGCACAGCAGAGCATGGCAGAGCACAGCAGGGCACAGCAGGGCACAGCAGAGCATGGCAGAGCACAGCAGGGCACAGCAGGGCATGGCAGAGCACAGCAGGGCATGGCAGGGCACAGCAGAACACAGCAGGGCACAGCAGGGCAGCAGGTCCAACAGAACACCCAACAGCTCTGGTCTCGACTCTCTTCCGACGCAGATGGCACATCTCCCAATCCCGGAACCGGAAGAGAGGGCGGGACTTCCTGCCTCCTGATCCAGAAGAGAGGGAGCATCTTCATGACCTCCCCTGAACCGGAAGAGTGCAACTGACATCCCGGTCCCCCACACTGGAAGAGAGTGAGCACCATTTTGGTGCCCCCAAACCTGCAAGGGGGGGGGAAGTGTGCAGAAAGAGAAAACAATAACAATTTTTTGGGCATAAGCAGAGGGTCATGTAATAGACTAGATCACTCCAGGACAATAGTATAAGATAGGATAGTGCACTATATCAAAGCAATATTAAAGCAATTATATTAAAGCCAGGAAAAAGAAACAATTCTTAAGAGATTGATGCAACTCACCCATACCAATGGCCGGGGGCAAATCTCTTTTACTCAGCCTTGAGAGGTATCCTTGAGGGGGCATCTCCTACCCGAGGGAGAAATCTACACACACACTCCAAGAAGGAATATGTTGGAAGAACCTACCATATGGAAAGAGGACCGGACTTTTATAGTGTGAAGGGGTTGACTGCCAGTCACATGCCTCCAGGTCAGTTTAGTATCTTATCTGCCAAATCTTTGCGTCACTATCAGGATGTTAATTTGAGGTTGGTGTGCCAGATGTGTTTTAGCATAATTCAACACCAAAACCCAGCACATGATGCCCCTCTCAGCCCCCTACTGACAGCATGCAAAATAGGGCATTGTTTGAGCTGTTTGACCACATTCCAGGGCAGAGCATCCTGCTACAGCCTTAGTCTTTAGTAGTAAGACCAGTTGTTGTCTCGGTACCCATCCCCCTGATCTGTAAGACAGGGCTGGGGAGCAGAATGAAGCCCCCATAATCCAAGCGGAAATGGTTAGAGAACTGCTACACACGTTAGACACACACAAGTCTATGGAGCCAGATGGGATCCGTCCAAGGATACTAAGGGAGCTGGTGGAAGTGTTCACCAAGACAGTCTCCATCATTTTTCAGCACTCCTGGCTAACCAGAGAGGTCCCAGTTCACTGGAGGTTGGCCAACATGATGCGCAACTACAAGAAGGGCCATAAGGAGGATCCAGGGAACTACAGGCCTGTCAGTGACCTTGGTGCTGGGCAAGGTCATGGAGCAGATCATCTTGAGTGCCATCATACAGCACATACAGGACAACCAGGGGATTATACCCAGTCAACACAGGTTTAGGAAAGGCAGGCTCTGCTTGACTATCCTAATCTCCTTCTATAACAGGGTGACCCACTTGGTGGATGAGGGAAAGGCTGCAGATATTGTCTACCTGGATATTAGTAAAGCCTTTGACACTGTTTTCCCCAGAATTCTCCTGTAGAAACTGTCTGCTCGTGGTTTGGACAGATGCACTGTTTGCTGGGTAAAAAACCTGGCTGGATGGCTGAGCCCAAAGGGTGCTGTTCTATGGAGTTACATCCAGTTGGTGGCCAGTAACAAGGGGTGTTCCCCAGGGCCCAGTATTGGGGCCAATCCTGTTTAATATCTGCCAAGGGTTAACCTGGAGGCAGACTCCAGATCCCCAATGCTATATTCTTCAGAGGATATAAGAGACGGCAAAAACAGACTGCAAGCTTGAAAAATGATTAAATAATTTTATTCACTAACTACTACTAAGAATAGAAAAAATAAAAAAATAATAAAAATACTAAGGCATAATATACAAATATCATTCTCCTCCCAATACATCCCCGTCTTCCTTACTGATCACGCAAAGGACATAAACATGAGATTCTGATCTTTTGATTAAGAGTTCTTATTGCCACTTTATGGGATAAAGAGTTCTTTCTTTAGTGTAGTGGGATCCATCCCACGGAAGATAGCTCCCTACAGAGTGTCTTCAGCGTGGTCCCAAACCTTCAGGAAAAGACCACAGCCCGCCCAGGTGTTGCAGTGGTGTATCCTCTCTTCCACAATACTCTCAGCAGTTTGTGGGTCACAAGAAAAGTCTAATGGGGTTAAACATTTAAGAATAAGTCATTCCAGCCTAAAGGCATCAAAGGTACAGTCTCCTGCTTTTACTCATAATCTCCAAAGGCTGCAAACTTCATCTGCTCAGGCATAAAATGTTCTTATCTTAGGCTGATGAATTTCAAATTCCCCTATGTCTCATATTTTGTGATTACAGAGAAATTAGGTTTGGCTCTATTATCACAGATCACTGGACCCCGGGGCCCAGGGCCCTCACCCATAGACACAGAAAGGTGAAAATCCTGATGGTGGTAAAATGGCATCTCCTCAGGCACTTCCGTCTTCTCTTCTGTTAGGCTGCTGGTCGCCATATCAGTTTTTCTCGTGATTTGCTTTCCTTTCTCTCTGGCTTAGAGAAGAGGTTAATATTTGCAGAAAATGCCTACAGAAGTATTTGTAACAATTTACATGCTCCCATCAGATAATGCAGCTGTACAGCTGCGTCTCTAGTCTGTATCAGTTCTCTTCCCAGGCTCAAAGCTCTGGCCCCCCCCCAACTGTGTTTCTGTGCTGGCAGCTGGCAGCTACCCAATTTTGCAAGAGTCTTATTAGCTACTAATTAATTCATGGCAATTTGCCTTATCTGCAGCAGCAAGGTCACCCTTTGATCTCACCCATCCACCTCCAAAAGGGAAAAGGAGGGGGGTTTTTTCTCCGGCAGATCTCGGCTTCTGCTTGGCTTCTCTGCATGGCTCGGCTTGGCTGCTTTTCTGCTTGGCCTTGGTCCAGATGGCAATAGACCAGCTCCTCTCGGGTCTGGTGGGGGGGAGGCTGGGGGCCCCCACAGGCCCCCCCAGGCTGTGGGCCCCTGGCCCGGGTGGGGGGAGGCAACTGCTGCTCGTGGGTACAGCAGGGAACAAGCGAGAGCAAGTGAGCAAGTGAAAGTACTTCCTGGATGGTTTTTTATACCATTCTTTCCCACAGAGGCGTGTTCTGAAATCAAGTGGCCTATACAACTGTCCATCACCTGCTTTAACCAATCAGATTTGTTTCACACCGGGTCAAACCATGACACTATCTTTATCAACAATCTGGATGAGAGAATTGAGTGCACCCTCAGGAAGTTTGCAGACAAAACCAAGTTTGGCAGTGTTCATCTGCTTCAGAGTAGAAAGGCTTACAGAGGGAGCTGGACAGGCTGGATCAATGGGCTGAGGCCAATTGTATGAGGTTCAATAAGGCCAAGTGCCAGGTCCTGCACTTGGGTCCAAACAACCCCCTGCAGTGCTACAGGCTTGGGGAAGAGTGGCTGGAAAGCTGCCTGGAGGAAAAGGACTTGTAGGTGTTGGTCAACAGCCAGCTGAACATGAGCCAGCAGTGTGCCCAGGTGGCCAAGAAGGCCAATGGCATTCTGGCTTTTATCAGAAATAGTGTGGCCAGAAGTGTTTGCCCCCCTGTACTCGTCACTGGTGAGGCTGCACCTTGAATACTGTGTTCAGTTTTATTGTCAGTACGGGGCATTCTCAGCCATTACAAGCTGTCTTACGTTTGGTCTTCAGGTCACATTGACCCTGAGTATAAAAGCTCATAGCTTCAGGTAGTGTTCATTCTTCTATGCAAGTCATGTTGCAGTTAGCGCCTTGCCTTTCATGGTCCCTCCTTTTCATTTGTCCGTCAGCACCTATTTACTTAATAAAATACTTGTGAGTTATAGTATTACAAAGAGAAAGACAACATTTAATACTCACGTAAAAGACAACAAGAAGTGAATAATAGAATTAAGATCATTGTAAGCTTTTGTGCCCATTGAGCAATATTAGGAAACCATGACATTAGCCAATTCAAGGCATTGAAACTGGTTTTGTCCTACTTCATATTGCACTTGCAAACGAGTTCTAATTTGTTCAATATCTGTCTTTATTAATTTATTTTGATTGACATAAAAATAGTACCTAGTATTAATTAGGACACCTACTCTGCTTGTATTGCTAAAATGTAATTTAAGATAAATTGGTTCTGAATAATTATATGGTTGACAAGAAGCTCAACCTGACCCCATAATGTCCTGTTGCAGCAAAGCAAGCCAACCATATCCTGAACTGCATCAAAAGAAGCATGACCAGCAGGTCAAGGGAGGTGACTCTCCCCCTTTACTCCGCTCTGGTGAGAGGTCATTTGGAGTGCTTTATGCAGCTCTGAGGTCTCCAGTACAAGAAAGACATGCACCTGTTGGAGCAAGTCTGGAGGAGGACCACAAAGTCGATCAGAGGGCTGGAACACCTCTCCTATGAAGACAAGCTGAGATAGTTGGGGCTGTTCAGCCTGGAGAAGAGAAGGCTCTGGGAAGACCTTATTGCGGCCTTTCAGTACTTAAAGGAGGCTTATAAGAAAGATGGGGACAGACTTTTTAGTAGGGCCTGCCACAATAGGGCAAGGAGAAATGATTTTAAACTGAAAGAAGGTAGATTCAGACTAAATATAAGGATGAAATTTTTTATCATGAGGGTGCTGAAACACTGGAACAGATCGCCCAGAGAGTTGGTAGACGCCCCATCCCTGCAAACATTCAAGGTCAGGTTTGATGGGACTCTGAGCAACCTGACCTAACTGAAGATGTCCCTGCTCACTGCAGGGGGATTGGACATTACGACTATTAAATGTCCCCTCCAACACAAGGTATTCTACGATCCTTTGAGATATATTTTCCCCTAACAACATGCAGTATGGGAAACAAACAGAAGAAATTCCAGTTCTGACTGTAGTTGCAGAGCTATGATCTCACTGGGATTACAAAGATGCAATGGCATAGTTCTCTTGACTGGAGTGCTGCAATGGATTGATACAGGCTCTTGAGAAACAGACCAGGAAGGCAGGGAAGGAGGGGTTGTGCTCTATTCAAAGGAGTGGTTTGAATGCATGGCATTTTGCTTTGGAACAAGTGACAAGACAGTTGAAAGCTTATGGGTAAGGGTCAGAGGACAGACCAACATGACTAACATAGTGGTAGGCATCTGCTGAAGACTGCTGGATCAAGGAGAGAAAGTAGATGAGACCTTTAGACCAGTGATCTCCAAAGTGGGGCACATGCACCCCAGGGGGTGCACAAGATCATCTAGTGAGGTGTGGGAAGAAAATATTAGAATTTCAATTAATAGTTATTTTATATCTAAAAAAAGGAAGAAATAAATTAAGCTATAGTAATATTTTAAATGTGGTTTGATGCTGGTGCCCTCACTCAGTCCGTATGTCAGTCACACGGCACATATGGTAGACAGGGTATCCTGAGGGAAGAGTGGGTGTTTCACAATGCAAAGGTTGACAGTGACGCTCTCACTGATTTGCTTGCTTTTTAAAGCCATTCCCCCTTGTTCCGTCATGACATACTCTAGAAAATAGTCCCTCTGTCTTTCTTGTAGGCTCCCTTCAGGTACTGGAAGGCAGCAATTAGGTCACCCCGAAGCCGCCTCTTCTCCAGGACAAACAATCCCAATTGTCTTTTAACTTTTCCTTGTAGAGGTGCTCCGTCCCTCTAATCATCTTGGTGGCCTCCTCTGGACTTGCTCCAGCAGGTTGATGTCCTTCCTGTGCTGGGAACTGCAGAGTTGGATGCAGTACTCCAGGTGGGGTCTCACAAGAGTAAAGAGGGAGAATCCCCTCCCTCGACCTGATGGCCATGCTTCTTTTGATGCAGCCCAGGATATGATTGGTTTTCTGGGCCGCCAGTGCACATTGCCAGCTCATGTCCAGCCTCTCATCCACCAGCACCCCCAAGTCCTTCTCGACAGGGCTGCTCTCGATCCATTCATCCCCCAGCCTGTATTGATACTGGGGGTTGCCCCGACCCAGGTGCAGCACCTTGCACATGGTCTTGTTAAACCACATGAGATTCCCATGGGTTGACTTCCTGAGCTTGTCCAGGTCCCTCTGGATGGCATCCCGTCCTTCAGGTGTGTCAACCGCACCACTCAGCTTGGTGTCACCCGCAAACTTGCTGAGGGTGCACTTGATCCCTTTGTCTATGCCATTAATGATGATATTAAATAGCACTGGTCCCAATACAGACCCCTGAGGGACACCACTTGTCACYGATGTCCATCGGGACTCTGAGCCACTGACCAYTACCCTCTGKATGCAACTGTCCAACCAATTCYTTATCCATCTAATGGTCCACCCATCGAATCCATCCCTCTCCAAATTAGAGAGAAGGATGTTGTGTGGGACTGTGTCAAAGGCTTTACAGAGGTCCAGATAAATGACATCTGTAGCCCTTCTCTTGTGCACTGATGTAGTCACCCCATCATAGAAGGCCACAAGTTGGTGAGGAAGGTTTTGCCCTTGGTGAAGCCATGCTGGTTGTCCCAAATCACCTCCCTGTCCTCTATGTGCCTTAGCAGAGCTTCTAGGAGGATCTGTTCCATGATCTTCCCAGGCACAGAGGTGACACTGACAGGTCAGTAGTTGCCAGGGTCCTCCTTTCTAACTTTTTTTAAAGATGGGTACAATGTTTCCTCTTTTCCAGTCACCTGGGACTTCTCCTGACTTTTCGAATGTCATGGAGAGTGGCTTGGCAACTACATCTGCCAATTCCCTCAGGACTCTGGGATGCATCTCATTGTGTCCCATAGACTTATGTACGTTCAGGTTCTTCAGGTGGTCATAAACCTGATCTTCACTTACAGTGGGAGGGACTTTGCTCCCCCAGTCCCCATCCTGCTGTCCATCCACTTGAGAGGTGTGGGAAGAGAGGTCGCCATTGAAGACTGAGGCAAAAAAGCTGTTGAGCACCTCAGCCGTTTCCTCATCTGTTGTTTCCAGTTCACCAGCCTTGTTTATCTGGGGGGGATACGCCTTCTTTGACCTTCCTTTTCTGGCTGACATACCTGTAGAAGCCCTTCTTGTTATTCTTTGCATCCCTTGCCAGGTTCAGTTCCAGCTTCACCTTGTCCTTCTTCACCCCATCCCTGCACAACCAAACTTCATCTCTATACTCTTCCCAGGTCACTTGTCCTTGTTTCCACTGCCTGTGCATTTGTTTCTTTCTCTTTAGTTTGATCACCAGGTCTCTACTCAGCCATGCTGGTCTCTTGCCTTCCTTGCCCGATTTCTTGCTCCTGGGGATCGCAAGCTCTTGCACTCTATGGAAGACTTCCTTAAAGATCTGCCAGCTCAGTTCCACTCCCTTGTCCTCGAGGGCAGTGTCCCAGGGGATCCTATTGACTACCTCCTTGAAGAGCTGGAAGTTTGCTTTCCTAAATTTCAGGGGCCTAACTTTCCTCCTTACCTGACCCTTGTTCCTCTGGACTGCGAACTGCACCGGTGCATGATCACTGCAGCCCAGGCTGCCTCCAATCTTGACGTCCCCGATTAGTTCGCTTACGTTTGTGACCATCAGATCCAGTATCGCATTCCCTCTGGTAGGGCTGTCTATTACCTCGCTCAAGAAGTTATCCTGCATGCATTCCAGGAGTCTCCTGGATCACCTACAGCTCACYGAGTTACTTTCCCAGCAGATGCCGGGGTGGTTGAAGTCCCTCAGCAGGACAAGAGCCCGTGAGCGTGATGCCTCCTGCAGCTGGAGCAAGAAGGCTTTATCAATAGGCTCCTCTTGGTTGGGCAGCCTGTAGTAGACACCAACCACAAGGCTCCCTTTGTTGCCTCAGTCTCTGATTCTTACCCACAGGCTTTTGCCCTGTTCATGGCCATAGCTTTCTAGCAGCACGGTGGCTTCCAACTCCTCCTGTTTGTTGTCCATGCCACATACACTGGTGTAAAGGCACCTCAGCTGGGCTGTCGGCTGTGTTGCCCTCCTAGAGGAACACCCTTTAATTCCTTTGAGATATTTCCCTGGTGCTTCCCTGTTGGCCTGTTACCTGACGAGTCCCTGTCTCATCTCTGTAAAACTGCAAGTGTGTTCCAGTGTGGCCAGCACATTTCAGAGTCATGGGCAGAGGGTCCTCGCTAGCACCCTGTCCCTCTAACCTTTGCATCTCATCCCACAGCTTGCCAGGGAGAAGCCTGATATTGTCCCCCTCCCACATCACATCTAGTTTCAAGCTCTGCCAATGAGCCCCACTAGTTCCTGAGCAAAGACTCTCCTCCCTCTGAGAAAGGTAAGTCCTCACTGACCTCGGTGTCTGCAGGGTTGTTTCTCTCACATTTTTCTCACTCCTCTCTGACAGCTGTTGCACAGCATTTTTTTTCCCTTTATTAAATATGTTATCACAGAGGTGTCACCAGCATCGCTCATTGGCTCAGCTTTGGTCTGACTTGGAGCTGGCTGGAACTGGCTCTGTCCAACATGGCAACTCCTGATCTCTTCTCACAGAAGCCACCTTTGCAGCCCTCCTACTGCCAAAACCTTGCCACATAAACCCAATACATACACCTTGTCCTTCATCCCAAGGGGCTTCCAGTGCTAACTTCGTGGCAAAAATGTAGTTTGAGACACCCTTGTTACCTGCATATATTTGATTACGTAGAAAATATAGCCCCGCCCTGCTTTTGAGGTTTTGATCATAGGCATGAAGTACCAGTTCTGGTTTACATTATAGATATTTTCATAGCACATTCTGCACTTCCAGCCTTTACATTTGTGAGGTCTTTTCCACATAGGCCTTCCACTTCTCACAGAAAATCATAGCCAAACAATCAATTTGTGTTTTTAAAAGTCATGGCCTTGTGCCTCTGCAAACATTCCCCAGACCTGCACAGCAGTTTGTATTCTCATGCCTGTGTTAAGTGCGCAGTCACACAACAGGCAGAGTTGACAATAATATTTACAGCTGTGGTCATGATTATATAATGTATGACAAAGCCTAAATAAGTTTCTTGCCCCAAATAACTTCCTGACATCCTTAACACCATGAAAAAGTTCATTGTGCAAAAGCAGGAAACAGATCTTGGGATTCATAGGACTATTGTTCGGCTTAAAAATCCCCCAACCTTTTTCCCCCGAAATAAGAGGCTGACACGTACATTAACATGTAGCAGAGTCTCAAACAAGAGGATGTCACTCAGCATGACCTTCCTGTACGCAGATCACCCCAGTATTAAGAGATGTTATAAGTAGCCACTGCATCCAGCAGCTACAGGGCCTGGTGATTCCTCCTGACTGGCTGCTGGAGCCCAGCCAGAAGACTTGAGGGTCTCTGTCCCAGGCTGATGGATGCAGCTGCTGCTTTCACATTTGCAGGTTCAAGCAGTGAGGCTGAGAGAGTATCCCTGTATTGGATTTGTGCGATGAGGTTTTGGTAGTGGGGAAGCTACAGGGGTGGCTTCTGTAAGAAGCTGCTAGAAGCTATGTCCAATACAGCCAGTGCCAGCCGGCTCCAAGATGGACCCGCCGCTGGCCAAGGCCAAGCCAATGGTAGTGACGGTGTGATAGCATATTTAAGAAGGGGGGAAAAAAACCCTGTGCACCAGCAGCCAGAGAGAAAAGTGAGAATATGTGAGACAAACAGCTCTGCAGATACCAAGGTCAGTGGAGAAGGAGGGGGAGGAGGTTCTCCAGGTGCCAGAGCAGAGATTCCCCTGCAGCCCATGGTGAAGACCATGGTGAGGCAACTGTGTCCCTGCAGCCCATGGAGGTCAATGGCAGAGCAGGCATCCACCTGCAGCCTGTGGAGGACCCCATGTCGGAGCAGGTGGATGCGCCCAAAGGAGTCTATGACCCCGTGAGAAGCCCGCACTGGAGCAGGTCTTCTGGCAGGATCTGTGGATCCAGGGAGAGAGGACCCCACGCTGGAGCAGGTTTACTGGTAGGGCTTGTGACCCTGTGGGTGACCTACGCTGGAGCAGTCTGTTCCTGAAGGACTGCACCCTGTGGAAGGGACCCATGTGGGAACAATTTGTGAAGAACTGCAGCCCATGGGAGGGACCCACATTGGCAAAGTTTGTGGAGGACTGTATCCCGTGGGAGAGACCTCATGGTGAAGCAAGGGAAGAGTGTGAGGAGGAAGGAGCTGCAAAGACAACGTGTGATGAACCGACCGCAACCTCCATTCCCCATCCCCCTGGGCCGCCTGGGGGGAGGAGGTAGAGAACTTGGGAATAAAGTTAAGCCCAGGAAGAAGGAAGGGGTGAGAAGAAGGTGTTTTAAGATTTAGTTTTTATTTCTCATTATCCTACTCTGATTTGATTGGTAGTAAATGAAATTAATTTTCCCCAAGTGAAATCTGTTTTGCCCGTGATGATATTTGGTGAGTGATCTCTCCCTGCCCTTATCTCAACCCACGAGCCTCTTGTTATTTTTTCTCTCCCGTCCAGTTGCGGAGGGGAGTGACAGAGTGGCTTTGGTGGGCACCTGGCATCCAGCCAGGGTCAACTCACCACAATCCTATAGACACACACAGAGGACACTGACACAGCTGACTACACACTACTGCTACAAACAAGAATCTGCCTTTAACAGCACCTACATATAAGACTACCAGGACTCACATAAAACATAAGTCTAGACAGCCAAGTCCCCTTCCTCCTCTCTGACTGGTAAAGACTGAAGTTCACAAGTGAGCGCACACACTCCCTCATTCTAAATTCACAAGCACACGCACTTTTGCAGATCCTTCACACAGTGACATAGACCTTCTGTTTGTTTGATACCCCGAACTGGATCCTGAGCCCTCTTATCTCATCCTGCTACACTCTTACCCACTCCACAGGTCTCCTACTTGCCACCTAGTCCAGCTTGACGCTTGCTAGCAGATGCACATGTTTACAGACTCGCACAGTCATCTCACAGGGAGTCCACACTTACAGGTCATCCTGAATACCAGCACGGACCCTCTGCCCATCTGATATCCCTGCACAGGCCTCGAGCATCGTACTTGCTGTCTGGTCCGGCTTTAAGTTTGGTAGCGAATTACGCACACGGTCCTCCATGCACACCCGGTTTGGGAAAGATATATATACACTGTGAGCACTGCCCCAGGAGCTGACACCCAAGCACGTTGGCCTGTGACCCATGGTCTTACTCCAGTCACTGGTGCTGCAACCCTCGCTCACCCTCGCCTGCCAAGGAGCTATGTCCAGGACACATCCCAGTCCCATCTAAGTGGAGCTGAGACCCCTGCTCCGGTGATTGGCACTGAGACAACCCTATTCACTTCAGTTGCTGACACCACAAGCGAGGGGGCACCTACACCCCCAGTCTGACTCCGCTTGTTGGCACCAAATCCACTCATGCTTGGTTCGGGCTAGCCAGTAGCTGGTATCTAGTCCTTAGAGCACTCACACACACAGGGTAGAGAGTCAGATTACACAGAGAGATAGTTAAGAAAGGATTTACTAAAATAGAACAGACTACAGTGATCAAGCACAGGGCTTGGTCAAACAAGCATATTAAACGGCTCCATTTTATATATGACTGGCCTCTTTTATACCCGTTTTATACCTGTTTTTATTCCCTGCTTTGTTCCTCCCCAATCCCCTTCTCCTAAATATTCCCTAATAGATTTCGAAACAGGTCCTCCCTTGAATACTCCAAATCCTCATGTCTCTTGTTTCCCTCTTCTTATCAGCTACAAAGTTCAGTTGGCCCTCTCGAAAAGCTGTGCCTCTAGTTTCTTGATGGCCCATCAATTAGTGACCAGACACTTTTGTTCCTTGGCATTGTCTGTTATCCTTTGTCTACCAGGTTTGTGTGTTCTTGTTAGTCGCTTCCCCCTTTACTTATTATCTTATATTGCATTGAAAAGGTCCTTGATCAGATAACCTTCCTGAAGCAAATGAACTCCCCTTTCCACATATCCTTACACTCAGTTTGTTCTGAAGCTCTTTTGTACCTATTAACAGTTCTGCATCTGTTAGATCCCTCAGTGCTGTAAGCACTGCAAGATTCCCTGCAAAACAGAGATTATTTTTGTTGTTATTTAGACCAATTAAATAGAAGCACTTTTTATCTATTTTAGAATGAGGGATAGACTGTAGGGTTCTGTGCGTCTCATCCCCAATGCTTTTTACAATAAAGATAGCCAGGCAGACAGTCTGATCAAAACACAGCTCTCTTACTTTCTAGGAGAGTGCTGAGCCACTCTTAAAAGAACCCCTGCATTCATATTGCTTACATTAATAGTGGGAGAATATAAATTCGTTCACGCCGATAGCTTCAACAAACTGGCATAATTGCCAGTTTCAAACAGCTGGAGTAGATGAACAAAAATTTGCTCTACACCCCGAACAAATGTTTCATAAGTTTGATGTAGCGATACCTGATATAAATTAACAATACTGTACTCTTCTACACTTCACCTAGGTCCAAACCTGGAAATCAACCATTTCCACTGCTGCACATGCTCTATGGAAGCCACAAGCTGGACTGCCTTCACCTCTCCTGCTATATTTGAGGGCAGGGGTAAAGCTGGGCTTTCAAATGCCCCCTGAGGGGCTTGGGAGTGTTGCTGGTGGTCTCTCCAGGGAGTCATCCTCATTGTGAACTTTTGGGAGCATAGCCTCTTGATTTGCAGGGAGCTGCGGTAACCAGGAAGTCACTTCCAGGGGGTCATCTTCTGCCCTAGTAAGACACATCAGTGGTCCATCAGGTTCAGGAAAGCAGTTAACATTTTATGACCCTTGAGGTCCCTGTAAAACCCTTGCCAACAAGATGCTTAAAGTGGTGCAAAATTCATTTCGTTTTCCTAATTAGTAGTCTTCCTTGTAACAGTGTTTTCAGTTTTGCTAGCCTGTGAACCAAGGTCCTAGAATTATCAGCACCAGCAGCCCTTTTATGCCCTCCTTCTTGCCTACCACTCCTTGTACCGGATAATAATCATGGTCTTTCATCTCTGCAACACCTCATTGGCTCTTATTGCTCACCTTGCTCCTTCTGCAGTAGCTGTGGTCTTTAAGAGATAATCCTTCCAAACAGTAAGATGTACAAAGTTACAGGGAAAATTTGCAAGGAAATTGATGAAGCATGAAGAACTTATGACATCATCATCAAACAAAACACTAGAAAATATTAAGATGTGTTAGTGAAAGCATATGCAACGTTGAACCACTGCAGCTAAAACAAGATAACTTTGAATCTAGAACCTTAAGGTGAGGAAGAGGCAAATTTGGGCATTTTATGCATTCTGTATATTTCATGCTAAATATTTTACTTCACTAATCTGTATCGTATAAATGTTCAATTTAAGGGAATAATTTGTCCCTTATTTAGTTCCTTATCTGGCAGCTCTTAGTGCCATCACTGCTCCTATGGTGCTTTATTTTTTACATTACTACTGTGTGGTCAGTTTGGTTTTATTTGCATAGGAACTAAGGAAATAGATAGGTGGATGAGGTCTCTGAAAGAGACATTCCACAACTAGTTACAATTTGCATCTTTGTAGGTTTATTTACAAAAAAGAATATTGAGAAATTAAATGAGCAGGCAGTCACTTATCTGATTACCCAGTCTTGCCTAAGACTGGGAGAAGGTCTAACCATGCATGATGCAGAAGTACTTTAGACCATAAGGACCCAATGATTTCAGAAGCTTCAAATTTGCATCTTCTGTAAGTAAACATAGCATGACAAAATACATTATTTAGTACTTTTCACAGTGAAACACAAAGTCTTAGAAAGAAAAAGTAACCCCAAATTATATTGTTCTTGCACTCATCTGAAGACAGCTGGCAGTCAGAGAGGAATGTAGACTATGTTTCTTTTCAACTAGTGGAAGCATCTTTTTGTGGAATTATACCAGTGTTGAAATAAAAAGCAAATGTAGTAAAAATGCTTGAAGAAAATAAACTGGGTATTGTTTAGAGGCACTGAAAAATAATGAATCTCTACCTTTAATGGGAAGCCACTGTTGGAGTTTAAAGAAAAGGAATATTTTAAGCAATAGCATTTTCTTTTAATAAAATACTTTTCCCTAAATGCAGTACTTCAGGAAGAATTTCCTCAAATTTTGTGATCTCTTTAAGAATAACAATCCCAGCCTCACTTTATATTATTAGTCTATTATTTTAAAAAACACTGGTATTAAATATATATGGCATGTTGCACTTCAAAAAAAATCAAAGAAATTACAAGTGTATAAAAGGGTCCATCTGATTCATGCATTGATACTTGAAAGTTTCCACCTCGAAACCAGCAATTTAAGACTTCTTTATAGCCATTTTACACCACCACATACAATGAAATACTGTATTGTACATATATTAAATACTAAATATTTTAAGGGATAAGTTGCAAAATGATGCATTTTGATGCTGTGAGGTTAAGCAGGTTCATTGTATTACTGAACAATGGCTCTCTTTTTTTTAATGCCATGAGACCACACGTGAAGAAATCCTAGTCTTCAGTTTCCTGCTGATCTCACTGAACATGAATTCAAGATTCTTGTGTGCTGAGTCAACAAAATGCAGTAATTGGTGTGGAAATTCTTATTCATATAGACACACATGGAATATTGGGAGAAAGGGGTAGGAGTACCTCAGGGTACTGAGGGAACTGGCAGAAAAGCTCACCAAGCTGCTCTCCATCATTTACCATCAGTCCTGGCTAACTGGGGAGGTCCCAGATGACTGGAGGTTGGCCAATGTGACGCCCATCCATAAGAAGGGCCGGAAGGAGGATCCAGGGAACTGCAGGACTGTCAGCCTGACCTCAGTGCCTGGGAAGAGATCATCTTGAGTGTGATCACACGGCACATACAGGACAACCAGGGGATCAGGCCCAGCCAGCATGGGTTTAGGAAAGGCAGATTCTGCCTAACCAACCTGATCTCCTTTTGTGACCAGGTGACTCACCTAGTGGATGAGGGAAAGACTGTGGATATTGTCTACCTGGACTTCAGGAAAGCCTTTGACACTGTCTCCCACGGCATTCTCCTGGAAAAGCTGGCAGCCCATGGCTTGGACAGGCGTGCTGTCTGCTGGGTTAGAAACTGGCTGGATGGCTGAGCCCAGAGAGTGGTGGTGAATRGTGCTGCATCCAGTTGGTGGTCAGTCATTAGTGGTGTTCCCCAGGGGTCAGTGTTGGGCCCAGTTCTGCTTAATATCTTTACTGATGATCTGGGTGAGGGGATTGAGTATACCCTCAGAAAATTCACAGATGACAAGTTGGGCAAAAGTGTTGATCTGCTTGAAGGCAGGAAGGCTCTGCAGAGGGATGTGGACAGGCTGGATTGATGGGCTGAGGCCAACAGTAAGAGGTTCAATAAGGCTAAGTGCTGGGTTCTGCACTTGGGTCACAACAACACCCTGCAGTGCTACATGCTCAGGGAAGAGTGGCTGGAAACCTGCCCAGAGGAAAAGGACCTGGGGATGCTGGTTGACAGTGCCTGAACATGAGCCAGCAGTGTGCCCAAGTGGCCAAGAAGGCCAATGGCATCCTGGCTTGTATCAAGAATAGTGTGGCCAACAGGGCTAGGGAAGTGCTTGTCCTTCTTTACTCTGCATTGGTGAGGCCGCACCTCAAGTACTGTGTCCAGTTCTGGGCCCCTCACTGCAAGAAAAACATTGAGGTGCTGGAGCAAGTCCAGAGAAGGGCAACAAATCTGGTGAAGGGTCTAGAGGGTAAGTCCTATGAGGAGTGGCTGAGGGAGCTGGGGTTGTTTAGCCTGGAGAAAAGGAGGCTCAGGGGAGGTTGTAGCAAGATGGGGAGGTTGACCTCTTCTCCCAGGCAACCAGTGACAGGATAGTCTCAAGCTGCTTCAGGGGAGGTTCAGGTTGGACATCAGGAGGAATTTCTTCACGGAAAGGGTTTTTAAACATTGGAATGGGCTGCACAGGGAGGTGGCACAGTCACCATCCCTGGAAGTGTTCAAGAAATGACTGGACGTGGCACTTAGTGTCATGGTATAGTTGACAAGGTGGTGATCAGTCAAAGGTTGGACTTAATGATTTCAGGAGTCTTTTCCAACCTAAATGATTCTGTGATTCTGAGACTGGTATTATATCCTACTACTGCAACCTACTGCTTTTAGAAAGCAGTATTATAGCTCAAGCTTGGCAGAATTGTGAACATTCTTGAAGAGAAACAATAATTTTACTGGGGGAATCACCAGATTCTCCTATAAAGTGCAAGACAGTTTCACATTTTCTCATAGAAAAATCAAAGATAAAACTGACATTTGGGGACAAAAACATATATCTGTAATGCTTCCAAAATGCATTCTTCCTGTGTTTTGAACTTGTTTTACTTTTATCAGCTCTTACAACTTGGTGTTCTAATTTGATACAGAATCAATGCCAATAAGAAAGGTGGATTCCCTCCTCCTGTCTTCCAACAAACACGAAAACTAAAACAGTCTAGTCCCTTTGTTCTATGAATATGGAAACAAATCATATTCCATGCAATTCAACAAAAGTTAGGTAGTCTTCTAGAATTTAAGCCTGCTGTGTTTCTTCTGGAATTTAAACCTGCTGTGTTTTCAAAAAAATTTTTTTTCCCAAAATTTTGTGACACAGCAAAAATGGAATTCTCAACTGAAATTAAAAGTTTTTAAATTGAACATACATTATTATCTTCCCAGAAATTTCTCTTAACCCAACTACTAATAAAAAGATGATCTTCATCATCTTGGTAGAAAGGGAGGAGTGTTAAAGAAAAAGGAAGTTCCAATATGGAACTTTGCACATTAATGTAGCTCTGAAAGGAATTTACCACTGCTTGCTCCTCTCCCTCAAGAATCCACTTGGAATATAACTCACAAGGAACCACAGAAATTTACGAATATGCAACATGCAAAAGAATCCAAAGAATCTTAATTTTGCTACTTTCTACAAATATTGCTTCCAACAGATGTAGTGGCAATGTGGCAAAAACTGTGGAATTTAAACTTACACTACAGTTGTAATTAATACAGCTGGGTATACAGTCTGTGCCTATGTACATACCCAGCCCACTTAGTCATCAATAGAACACTCCCAGGAACATCCCCAGACAGTTTCTGTCTTCATGAGGTAATTGACCAATTGATAAAGGACCCCYCTTCCCAGCACAGCAGCACTCAGTGATGGTGTGACTTCATTCAGGCCACCATAGTCCACTGTCACTCTCCATTCCCCATTAGACTTACGCACAGGTTATATGGGGCTTTTGAAGGGTGAGCAAGTCTTGCTGACTACTCCCTGGCTCTCCAGTTCACAGATCATCTTATGGATGGGAATCACAGTCTCGCTTCGTGTGGAATTGCCGACAATGCACTGTAGTGGTGGCGATCACTACCTGCTGTTCTTCYACCCTCAGGAGTCCTACTGCAGAAGGGTCCTCTGAGAGACCAGGCAAGGTGTTCAACTGTCTAATGCCTTCTGTCTCCACAGCAGGTATCCCAAAAGCCCACCGAAGTCCTTTTGGGTCTCTGAAATAACTACTCCTGAGTTAATCTATACCAAGAACATACGGGGCCTCTGGACAAGTCACAATAGATTGTTTCTGCCACTCCTTCCCAGTCAGGCTCACCTCAGCTTCCAACAGTCAACTGCTGAGATCCTGTCATCCCAGCAACGGAAACAGGCTCTGCCCTACATGTCTCGATGGTATTAGAGTACATTGTGTGCTAGTGTCAACCAAAGCCTTGTGTTTTTGTGGTTCTGATGTGCCAGGCCATCGGATCCACACAGTCCAATAGACCTGATTTTCCCTGGCCTCTACTTGGCTAGAGTCAGGGCCCCTCTAGTTCTGACTTGTTCCTTCCCTGGGCATCCATTCTGGAGGTCCCTTCAAGGGGATCAGAAATGTCATCCTCCCTTCTGTTATGCCTAGCAGCTTGGTCACAGGAAACTGGAGCTACATTCATTCTTCTAGAACTCCCTCTGTTAGCAGTTTCCTCCTTTAGCTTACGAATCCATGCTGCTAAGACACAAATGGGTTTTCCATCCCAGCTTCTCATGTCTTCCCCATGCTCACACAGAAAGAACCATAGGTCAGCTTGTGGGGTGTACCCCCTCTTCCTAGCTGGGGGATGTTTGCTTCTGATAACAGGGGCTCTGGTCTGAGTTGATGAGACTTGGAGAAGGCCCTCTTTAAGCTTCTTCCTGAGTTTCTGATGGGTCTCATCAATCCTGTCTTCCAATTTTCACGTGTTTGGTAAAGTCCATTTCCACAGCTGAGATTTGGGCTCGTGTTGGGGAGTGGACAGTATCTTCATATGTCCGAAGCCTTCTTATCATAGTGCCCACTGTCTCGTTTACCTCATTCCACTGCAGTGACGCTAGGAATTGAGTGTACACTTCGGTCCCGAGTCATGCAAGTTTGAGCCTCATCAATGTTGCACATTTTACCAGGTCTGGAATCTTAGTGGTTTGGTTGTCATTTGAGAAAAGGATCTCTATCACAGCCAGTTGCTGCAAGTGTTGGACTCCTTCCTGTGGCAGTGGCTGAGCCTGCAGCCAGGGGATGCTGCAGGTGTTTGGGCCAGCCACAGGAGTGACCAAGGAGCCTGTCACTCCTTGTTCCCTTATAAGGTTG
>JACAXG010000384.1:119391-145628 GCA_018881555.1 Amblyornis subalaris
GGAAAAAGGGAGATTCCCTAATTTATGCAAACAGAAAATAACCTTCCTGACAGCAAGAAGGAAGGTAGGAGGGAGAAAGAAGTGGACTGCCTCGCCACAATCCACCCCTTGACTGTAGACACTTAACTTTACCTTATGGAGTCGTAGTGCGAGTACCTCTTGCCTCTATAGTATAAAAGCATCTACCGTGTATGTGCACACTATTGTTGAGTGTTTTGATAAACATTGATCTTCTAAGTTGTACTATTCCTTCAAAAGGTGTTACAAGTGTTATTGATTTTGATAAGGAGCACTTGTTGCTTATGCATTTAATGTATCATGTGATATAAAATATATATACATAGATGCAAAATGATTACTAATGAACAAAGGAATCATAACGATAAGATAAAACATTAAATTTAGAGTGTTCATAGTAGTTGGGGACAATTTAGTAAATTACTTCACTTGTGTTGTTATCACTCCATGTAGACTAGGGTGTCCCCATCCCTTGAGTTTTGAAATTACACAAAGACGAGGTACAAATCAGGAACGAAGAAAAGTTCATGGAGTCAGTCTCTGGGTTGCAGTGGTTGGAGGAATCCAGTAGGTGGTCAGCGACTCCTTTCACTTCCATTCACTCTTCTTAGTCCGATCTTCTTCAGTGAAGCTTAGTATTCTACAGGTTCCTGAGTAAGATATTGTTAGATAATTCTACAATAATAACTTGAATAAACATTCAAATATTATGGAATGGTCTGGTTGTCTCAGGGAAATTAAAGATGTAATGACACTCAATTGTTTCTTTTTATTTAGCATATTATGTTAGTTGGGAATTTTACGCCTTGCCCTGAGAAGGCAGGCAGGTGTATATAAAATTGATCCCATAATCCTATGAGAATTTAAGTTATATTTAAGGAAAAATCCTTTTTACTCACTGGGACAACCAGGGTGAAGACACAAGTATTCTAAAGCAATACTTGGAGGAAATTACAAACATATATAAATATAAACATTAATTAAAACAAAAGGTATTAGATCACATAGTATTTAACAATACTAATTAAGATTTTTAACACTATGTAAGTAAATTTCAGAAGAATAGCTGTGTATTTTTCTGAGTTTTTAGAAAAGATGGTAATTGTTAGATTTACACATTTTGTTAAATCAAATTTTTCAAATTTGGAATAGAATTTATATACTAGATATTGATGTTATGCCCATCAATTCTCTCATGGTCATATTTAGATTAGGAATCCATGAGGGCATTTACTTAAATATATTTTTTTCTTGATTTTTATATTTCATGCAAGATTCCAGTGTTTTCCTTTAGATCAGTTTGTATTTTCAGGGACTGATTTCAGTATACACAGCGACTGGTGTTGAAAACTCTGCACACACCACCTTTGGATGCTAAAAGCAAATCCAAAGCCATGTAATTTTGTTTAATTACCTTTGAAAGGTTGGTAAGTTGCAAAACATTGATTGTATTATCAGGCTTTGATTTGTCTTTCCTTCCAGAAGAAGTATTACTTCAGCTGGAGGAAGGCTTTTAAAAATATGTTTGGGRTGGAATTCCCACTATTTGAATACTTTCATGAAATGTGTGGTAAACAGAACAAATCAGCAGTTGCTCTGGTTTGTTACTAGTATCACACCTTGCAGTACATTTATGTGTGAGAATTTCCCTTCTAAGGGTCAGATGACATTTTGCCCTCTGTGTGTTTATATTAGAGTGGCTTCTAGGAAAAAACAACATTGTTTTCTTTTTGTTTTCTTTTACAATCATTAGTTGTAAGTTTTGTTGGAATGGCTGAATAATTCAGTTGTGAGTAATCATGTTACAATATTGAAAACATTAACCTGTAAACATAAAAAATGTAAATAATACAATAAGTGTTATCTTAGAGTCTTTGATTATGTTGCAGTTTTAGCTATAGCAGATTCATTAGTTACTGTGCAGTCCAGCGTGGTTCTCTGTGTCCGAAGCTGGCTTCATTCGCTTATAGGAGTTCAGGGGTCTCTGTCTGAAGCTTTCACAGCTGTGCAGTCCTTTTCATTGCCGCTTTAGGGTTTCCTTGTCTCGCGTCCAGATACACCTAATCTTTTTGTCTGCTAAGGATATACTTAAAGACTTAAGGTTATTAGAGAAATTAAAACATCAGAATTTATGAATCATGCACTAAATTGATACCAATATTGTGGATCAATTTATATTTTCCTCTGATTTTCATCAGTTGATTCACTTTGTTGTTCTGATAAGCTTATAAAGCTTGGTTATTTGCATGAGCTTTGACTCATCCTGTGTGGATTTATTGGGACTAGGTTTGTAATAACAGTCCCTTTCCACTCTTTCTCCCAAACCTCTTTTCACTTACTTGTTAATTTAACACTTTCTGCTCACACAGCCACTCGTGGCACCAGCCCAGTTGCATAAGAATCTTATACCATCCTTATTTTCTCCTTTAATTGCCCGCAATATAACTTTCAACTCACCCATCTGTTCACTTTCCATATTCCTTCTTTTATTACTTCCACTCCTCTTTCAACATTCAGAGCAACTGCTGTCTTCATTTTTCATTAATTCACTTGGCTGAGGTATTAGTGAATTAGATATTTCCAACTTCAGTGTGAAGTGAATGCTAGGTATAGGATTAGGTTTTTATATGGTGGTTGTGAAGCAAACATGTTTGAGGATGCAGTCATCTGTAACTCTGTAGCGTTTTGTTTGTTTTTAGTGACAGCCATCTAATTTGTGACCCTTAAGATATATGTATTATTAACATGCACAAGGATTTTGCTGTTATAGAAAATCCAGGAATATGATTTTTTCCAGTTATTCCAGAGCACTCATGATTTTTCTTAGTATTCCAGGGTTGAAGTTTTCTTTTTAATTATAGTTTTATTGTCACTCCCCTGGCTTTTAAGAATTTCACCTCCTTAGAGGGATTTTTGGGTACTTAGCTGAAAAACAGATAGTATGTAAATTGCTATTTATTTATCAGCATAGTAGCAAGGTTTGCAATATTTGGAACAGTTGTAATTAAAGTTTGTGTTAGTGATAAAGCTTTGATTAACTCTTGTCTGCTTTCCTGTAAGAAGGATGCATTTTAAAATGCAATGCCTTTGTTTTAAGGTTTAATTACATCTAAATAGATTTCAGCAGTGTAATAGATAATACTTTTCATTCAAGTTAGTTACACAATTTCAAGTTTTCATTTTTAAAACTTAAGGTTTAGGGATTTCACTTTGTAAGAGTACTCAAAGAGATTTTAAATTCTGGTGTAAACCTAGGTTTAGTGTTTTTTACAATCAGATAAATGCAGGGTTATCAGAAGGCCTTTTGACATGTAAGAATGCAGTATATGGCCTTTTTCCTGGCTGTTGTAAAATGGATTTGGAGTGGGTTTTTTGCTGTGTAGAGAAACTCCTTTTTTTTCTCTGTAGAAGGTTGGTTTTTTAAAATCAGCTGCTTCCCCCCCCCACTGCTTGGCCTAAAGCCAAGGCAGCTTTTTTGCGATGCATTTTTCCATCCTTGGGTGGACTTTTTTTAATGGATTTTTGTTTAACAGTTCTCACCTGTGTTTCTAGGGCTTTTTTTTTTGTATTTCAATATTTGGGCTTCTTTTGTGATGTTTCAAGCTCGTTTTTCCTTGTAACGAATGTGATAAGAGTTTAAACCAGGCTTTTGTCTCTGCTCAGATTTGTGGCAGTAGACAGCAGTCCTGCTAAGGTGGCCTGCATCTTAGCATAAAGTAAAATCACTCTCGTTTGCAGGTTCTTAATGATGGCTGATCAGGTCTATTACAAATGGATTATTTATTGAATGGACACAAACAACAGACATAAGATTCTAAACAAAACTACTTACTACACAAGTTAGACAAGAGAGATAACACTAGTAAGACACTGTGTCACCGTGCATAATATGCTGGCCACACAAATTACTAACTACACAGGTTAATAAAGAAATATTACTAGCAAGTTACAATATAAATATAAATATACAGTGCACGAAATAGGTATTAATAGTCCAGCTAGCAAAGAAATAGTACATCTTAGGAAACCAATATATATCTTACAAACGAAGGATAATGATGTATAGAAGTCTCCTTTCACTCAACTTCTAGAAGAGAAGGTGTACTCGAGCCTGGCGTCCCGCGACTTGAGGGGTCTGCCCTCATACACATCTTAGAGGTGCACAGAAGGTATTCCAATTTGTGAGAGCTATGGTCAGTCTTTTATAGTTGTAAAGTTTTAGTGTCTGTCAGTCACAAATTCCAGTATCATCTCCCTTCGCAACAGCTGTTTAGTATCATGCCAGCTCTGGCGTCTGAGAGTCTCACAAGACTAGGGGAAAAGGGGAGATTTCCTAATTTATGCAAACAGCAGATAACCTTCTCCGCCTGAGGAGGAAGGGGGGAGGGAGGGTGTGAACTGCCTCGCCACACTCCTGCTGGTTTACTACAGGATGCAGAAGTTTTTCCCACATAAGTTTCTTCAGGGAATGTAAGTTATGTGAAACTTTATTGTGTGTTACATCTCTTTCGGTTTTGTCTTGTCTCCCCAGAAAATAATTTTTAGCATGGTTGGAGTTTCTTTTAGCAAAGGTCTTAATACATTAAGATTCACCTCTGCCGAGATTGGAATATTTTATTTGGAAAATTCGTCACTTTTGCCCAATCTGCAGTTCTTATAAACTCTTGACAGATATGCAGTTTTCGTGTTCCCTGCCTTTCGTTCACCTTTTCCTTGAAAGTTTGCCAAAGCCAGGGAATCCCAGGAAGAAGTTTTGACCGTGTTCATCCTCTGATCGCTTTGGGGTCTTTCGGACAGTTTGGTTTTAATTATAGGTTTCAATTTAAGTTCTGGAATTTTTTCCTCCGTAGGAGGTTTTGTGCTTGCATCCGAATTCAATTCAACATTTTTATTAGACCTTTTCTGAATATTACCATCCCCATTCTCGGGTGATGTTAACAACTTTGGAATTTCCACAGATTTTAGATTTTTTGCTAATACCAATTCTAATTTTTCTTCCAAGGGTGTTGTTTTCCCCTCGGATTCTTTTAGCTGTTGTTTCAATTTGTCATTTTTCTTTATTACCTGTTCCCTCCATTGGCAAACAGATTTTAAACAATGTAAGTGCATGACAAAGGATATTTTCTCCTTTCAATGATTTCCACCTCTCATTTACTTTTTCTTGTAATTTTCCTTATTTTCACATGAGTTAAATACTGTGCTGCCCTAAGTTATCTGCCCAGCCTTGTGTCTCTCTTTTCAAACCGAATGTCATGACCCTGCCGTTCGCTGCGCCAATTGTTACGAATGGGAGAAAGAGTTTTCAGGGCTTTGCTCATATTTGTGGCAGTAGCTATTTGAGATGGCCCGCACCTCAAAACCTACTCTTGCTCACAAGTTCTTTAATCATGACTGATTAGGCCTATTGCAACATGAATTATTTATTGAATAGACACAAGAAAAACACACATGGGACTTTAACAGATTACTTACTACACAGGATAAATAAGGGAAATATTACTGGTGGGTTTTAGAATATGAACACTGTGCCACTGTAATATGCTAGCCATGCAAATTACTTATTACACAGGTTAAGCAAGAGAAATATTACTAGTAAGACACTGTGCCACCATGAGTAATATGCTGGCCACGCAAACTACTTACTACACAGGTTAAACAAAAGAAATATTATTAGTAAGACATATATAAAACAGTGCACAATAATAACGGTACTTATAGTTCAGCTAGCAAAGAAATAGTATAGCCTAGAAGCCGATATGACTTACTGGATTAGTGTAGTGTGTCGAGGCTTCTTTCATCCAACTTCCAGAAGAGAAGAAGCACTCGAGCCCAGCACCTCGGAGCCCGAGAGTCTGTCCTCATACACACCTCAGAGGTGCATAGAAGGTTTTCCAGTTTGTGAGAGCTACAGTAAGTCTTTTATAGTTGTAAAGTTTTAGTGTCTGTCAGTCACATAATTCCAGCATCATCTCCCTTCACAGTAGCTGTTTATTATCATGCCAGCTCTGGTGCCTGAGAGTCCCACAAGACTACGGGAAAAAGGGAGATTCCCTAATTTATGCAAACAGCAGATAACCTTGACAGCAAGAAGGAAGGTAGGAGGGGAGGAGGTGGGCTGCCTTGCCACACTGTCTCCCATGGGAGGGGACCTCACGGTGCAGCAGGGAAATGACTTCTCTCCCTGAGCAGCAGAAGAAAATCTCGGGTGACAAACTCACCAAAACCCCCACCCTGCCCCCCTGCACCGTCGATGGGAAGGAGGGAGGGTTTGGGGGGAGAAAAGGGTGTTTTTAAGGGCTTATTTTACTTCTCATTATCCTGCTCTGATTTTGTTAGTAATAAATTCACTTTCTATCTCTAAGTTGAGCCTGTTTTGCCCTTGGAGTGTTTTTTCCTGGTCCTTATCAACTCATGAACCCTTCGTTAAATTTTTTCTCTCCTCTGTCCACCTGCAGAGCAGGGGAGGGTGAGTGAGAGGCTTTTTCATGGGTTCCTGGCATCTGGCCAGTGTCAAACCATGACTTATGTTCTGATTGTAACTTCCCAATCCCCACACTGTCAGGCGAGTAAAAGAGTCTTGAATGAAGGAACAAAGTTGAGCCTGGGAAAAGAGGGGGGTGAGGTGTTATTTTAATTTTCATTTTTGTTTCTCAGTGCCCAAATCTCCTTTAATTGGTAATAAACTAAATTAATTTTTCCCGATTCGAGTCTGTTTTGCCCATGACAGTAATTGGTAAGCAATCTTCCTGTCTTTACCTTGACCCATAAGGTTTGCCATCTCATCTTGTGGAGGAGTGAGAGAGTAGCTGGGTGGGTACCTGGCTGCTGGCCACAGTTAACCCATCTGTCTGGATCATGACAGGATCCTCCATTGTAAGGGTCCTTGTAACTATGTCTTCAGTTGGATCAGCTGAGACTCCCTGAACTACTTTTCTAGTGAAATTTTATAATCCACATGGCTCCTCATATGTCATCACTCCAATGCATGCATGAGCCATTGCTATTGATTATCTTCCCTTAACTGTGTACAAAAGGCTGTCCTGTGTGACCATTTTTGCATCTGCAGAAACAGTTTCTACTGACTATTTACAGGTATTTTATCTACATACACTTGGGTCAATTCTACAGCAGGCACTGCTTGGGGGAGTCACTCAGACTGTCAGATTCTCCACCAAGGATCTTAGTCAACGTATTGAAGCATATAAGTAGTGCCTATCAATTGGCAGAGACTGTCTGTGGGAATCTGGACTGTCTGAAATTCCCACTGGGAGACAACCTGTAAAAATTATTCAAATGCTTTGCTGTGAAGGGGCCAGGAGTAGTCAATCACCATGTTTCAAGTCAGTCCATTGTCTCACATGGAAGAAACTACCTGGGGAGCTCCTGGACTACCCAGGGAACTGATGGCTAGGCCCACTGGGTATACACACAAGCACAGCACTAATACCCAGCTACACCACAATAACAACTATAATTTCCTCCTTATATAACAATTATAAATTAAATTCCATACAATTTGCCATAGGTGGCAGTGGGTTATTTTAGTGGATTTTGAAATCATAAAATCATAGAACCATAGAATGTTAAGGGGTTGGAATGGACCTTAAAGATAATCTAGTCCCAACCCCCCCCCCGGCCAGGGGCAGGGACACCTCTCACTAGACCAGGTTGCTCAAGGCCTTATCCAACTCGGCTTTGAACACTGCCAGGGTTGAGGTTAGCCATTCAGGCACAGGGAGGCGCTACCTCCGGGACATCGGAGGCGATTTAAAAGAGGCTCTAGGGAATGTGAGCGACCCGGAGCACAGCGAACAGGAGCAGGCAAACAGGGGCGTGGCACATCTTTGAGGGCGTGGCACAGCAGTTTGCATGGCAGTTCGTGCAGGCAGGGTAGCAACCATCCTCCTGATGGTGGGTTGTTTTGTTGGGGGTTTTTGTTGTTTGTTTGTTTGTTTGTTTTTCTTTCTTCTTTTTTCCCAGCAATGGTCTCCAAACGATCAAAAGCTATTGCTAGTAAAAGTATACCAACCCAAACAGAATCCCCCAAGAAGGACACAGCTGTCCAGACCCCTGGCTGCAGGGAGTATCTGAGCCTGACAGTAGTACCAGAGGATAGTGCAAAAGACGCCTGCGTGCAGTGCGAGAAGGTGAATGATCTGCTCTGTGTGGTGGCGGAGCTTAAGGAAGAAGTAGAAAGACTAAGGAGTATTAGGGAAAGTGAAAGGGAAATAGACTGGTAGAGTTTCACCCTTCCATCCCTGAGAGAAGCCCACCAGGATTCAGAGGACCCCCATGCCTCTTACCATCAGACAGAAGGAGGAGACCTAGTAGATGAAGGGGAGTGGAAATGGGTCCCTACTCGGGGAGTTAATAAAAATCCCTCCCGACCCCCATCACCTACCCAGGTGCCGCTTCAGAATAGGTACAAGGCCCTGGATCCAGAGGGTCAGGCAGATGACATCGAAGAAAATAATCTGCCTGGGGAGTCTCCCAATTACAATTTGTCTGTCAGACAGATCACTACCTCTAGTATTAAAGAGAAAAGAAGGGTAGTTGTAGTAGGTGACTCCCTTCTCAGGGGAACAGAGGGCCCTGTATGTTGACCAGACCCATCCCACAGGGAAGTCTGCTGCCTCCCTGGGGCCCAGGTACAGGATATCACCAGGAGGGTCCCTGAGCTAATTCAGCCCTCCAGTTATTACCCACTGCTGGTTGTCCAGGCTGGCAGTGATGAGGTTGACAAGAAGAGCACCAGGGTAGTTAAAAAGGACTTGAAGGCTCTGGGTTGATTGGTTGATGGGGCAGGAGCACAGGTGGTGTTCTGCTCAGTTCCTTCAGTAGCATGGATGAATAATGAAAAGAACAGGAGAGCCCATATTATTAATAAGTGGCTTAAGGGTTGGTGCCATCAGCAGAATTTTGGGTTCTTTGATCATGGGGCAACTTTTATGGCACCTGGCCTGCTAGAGCCAGATGGGCTTCATCTATCTAACAAGGGCAAAAGGATTCTAGCCCATGAGTTGGCAGGGCTCATTGAGAGGGCTTTAAACTAGGTTTGAAGGGGGAAGGGGATGCAACCAGGCTCTCCAGAAACAAGCCCAAGGGTGGTAAGCCAGTCAGGGGTGAAGTCAGCAGCCCAGCTGAAGTGCGTGTACACTAATGCACACAGCATGGGTAACAAACAAAAGGAGCTGGAAGCCATGGTACAGCAAGAAAGCTGATGTAGTCGCCATCATGGAAACATGGTGGGACGACTCGCATAACTGGAGTGCTGCAGTGGATGGCTACAAGCTCTTCAGAAGAGACAGGCGAGGGAGAAGAGGTGGAGGGGTGGCTCTGTATATTAGGGAGGCTCTCGACGCCATGGAACTTGAGATTAATGATGATAAAGTCGAGTGCCTATGGGTAAGAATCAGGGGGAAGGCCAACAAGGCCAACATCCTGGTGGGAGTCTGTTATAGACCACCCAACCAGGATGAAGAGGTGGATGAATTATTCTATAAGCAGCTGGAGGATGTTTCAAGATTGACAGCTCTTGTTCTTGTAGGAGACTTTAACCTGCCAGATATCTGCTGGGAACTCAACACAGCAGAGAAGAGGCAGTCTAGGAGGTTCTTGGAATGTATGGAGGACAACTTCTTGTCACAGCTGGTGAGCGAGCCTACCAGAGGAGGGACTACGCTAGACCTGCTGTTTATGAACAGAGATGGACTGGTGGGAGATGTGGTGGTCAGAGGCCGTCTGGGGCACACTGACCATGAAATAATAGAGTTCTCAATATTCAGTGAAACAAGGAGGGGCATGAACAAAACTTCCACTCTGGATTTCTGGAGGGCAGACTTCAGCCTATTCAAGAGACTGATTTGGAGAATACCTTGGGAAGCAGCCCTTAAAAACAAAGGGGTCCAGGAAGGATGGACATGCTTCAAAAAAGAAATCTTGAAAGCAAAGGAACAGACTGTCCCTATGTGCCAAAAGATGAGCTGACGAGGAAAATGACCAGCCTGGATGTGCAAGGAGCTTTTGAAGGAACTAAGGTGATGCCTTGAACAGAGAAGATAAAACTTTGCAACCGTATTAGAATAGTAAGATCAAAAGCAGGTCCTTTATTGAAAGCTTTCAGGTGCATAATGTGGCTATATGCACTCTTGGCATCAGATTTCTGCAGTTTTTATAAGTTTAACAGATTAGCATATCAATCAAATATGGTCCAATTAAACAGCAGTCCATTAGGTCATCTAGCCCCTGGGTTCTGCCCCATCGATATCAGTCCAGGGGCTTCTTTGTCTTATTTCTTGTTTATGTCTTTTCAGATTCTGGTTACAAAGACAAAATGTTCTCTCCTTGACAGTAGGACCAAACAATATTTCAGGAATGTGTGAGAAGGTTAGCTTATTGTCCTAAAATCTAACAGAAGGGGTACTAGGAGCTATAGAACTATGCAATAGTAGTCTACAGAGCTATGAATATATGAAAAATGTATAAAAAGCAAATCTTAAGGCATCAAAGGGAAAAAAAGAGGGTGTATCACCTTTGGAAAGAAGGGCAGGCAACTCAGGAAATGTTTAAAGGAGTTGCTAGGTCATGTAGGAAAAAAATTAGAGAGGCAAAATCCCAATTAGAACTTAATCTGGCCACTTCTGTGAAGGATAATAAAAAATATTTTTATAAATACATTAATGGCAAAAGGAGGGGCAAGGAAAACCTCCATTCTTTATTGGATGAGGGGGGAATATAGTAACTACAGATGAGGAAAAAGCAGAGGTACTTAACACCTTCTTTGCCTCAGTTTTCAGCAATAGGACAGGTTGTCCTCAGGACAACTGGCCTCCTGGGCTGGTAGATGGGGACGGGGAGCAGAATAGCCCCCCTGTAATCCAGGAGGAAGAAGTAAGAGACCTGCTGAGCCACTTAGATGCTCATAAGTCTCTGGGATCAGATGGGATCCATCCTAGGGTGATGAGGGAACTGGCAGATGAGCTTGCGAAGCCGCTCTCCATCATTTATCATCAGGCCTGGTTCACTGGGGAGGTCCCAGATGACTGGAATCTGGCCAATGAGACATCCATCCATAAGAAGGGCCAGAAGGAGGATCCAGGAAACTACAGGCCTGTCAGCCTGACCTCGGTGCCTGGCAAGATTATGTAACAGATCATCTTGAGTGCAATCACACGGCACCTACAGGATGGCCAAGGATCAGACCCAGCCAGCATGGATTTAGGAGGGGCAGGTCCTGCCTGACCAACCTGATCTCCTTTTCTGATCAGGTGACCCGCCTGGTGGATGCAGGGAAGGCTGTGGATGTTGTCTACCTGGACTTCAGCAAAGCCTTTGACACTGTCTCCCACAGCACACTCCTGGAAAAGCTGGCAGCCCACAGCTTGGACAGGTGCACTTTTCTCTGGGTTAAGAACTGGCTGGACAGCTGGGCCCAGAGAGTGGTGGTGAATGGTGCTGCATCCAGTTGGTGGCCAGTCACTAGTGGTGTCTCTCAGGGATCAGTGTTGGGGCTGGTCCTGTTTAATATCTTTATTGATGATCTGGATGAGGGGATTGAGTCCACCATCAGCAAATTTGCAGATGACACCAAGCTGGGAGGGTGTGTCGATCTGCTGGAGGGTAGGAGGGCTCTGCAGAGGGACCTGGACAGGCTGGATAGATGGGCCGAGTCCAACAATATGAGGTTTAACGAGTCCAAGTGCCAGGTCCTGCACTTTGGCCACAACAACCCCCTGCAGCACTACAGACTGGGGACAGAGTGGCTGGAGAGCAGCCAGGCAGAAAGGGACCTGGGGGGACTGATGGACAGCAGGCTGGACATGAGCCAGCAGTGTGCCCAGGTGGCCAACAAGGCCAATGTCATCCTGGCCTGTGTCAGGAATAGTGTGGCCAGCAGGACCAGGGAAGTCATTCTTCCCCTGTACTCAGCACTGGTTAGGCCGCACCTTGAGTACTGTGTCCAGTTCTGGGCCCCTCAGTTTAGGAAGGACGTTGAAGTGCTCGAATGCATCCAGAGAAAGGCAACAAGGCTGGTGAAGGGTCTGGAACACAAGCCCTATGAAGAACAGCTGAGGGAGCTGGGGTTGTTTAGCCTGGAAAAAAGGAGGCTCAGGGGAGACCTTATCACTCTCTACAACTACCTGAAAGGAGGTTGTAGTTAGGTGGGGATCAGTCTCTTCTCCCAGACAACCACTGAGAACGAGGACACAGTCTTAAGCTGCACCACGGGAAGTTTAGGTTAGACATTAGGAAAAAATTCTTCACTGAAAGAGTGATTGGGCACTGGAATGGGCTGCCCAGGGAGGTGGTGGAGTCACTGTCCCTGGAGGTGTTTAAAAAAAGACTGGATGTGGCACTCAGTGCCATGGTTTAGTTGATAAGGTGGTGTTAGGTCATAGGTTCAACTTGATGATCTCCAAGGTCTTTTCCAACCTAGTTAATTCTGTGATTCTGTGTTGTTTTGCCAGTGGGCAGGGTCAGCACCAAAGACAGACACCAACTTAAGGAATAGTGTAATTTACTATAATGCAAAACTGCAAAGAATTACAAAAGGATAAGCTAAGCAATGCACCAAATCATTACTACAAAAGATTGCCTATAGTGATTAAGAAAGATACATCACCAGTTACCCTAATACTTCAATATCATCCAGATCCGCACATCAACTGGGGAAGCTGTCACAGGGAAGGACTGGAGGGACGCTTCCGGTAACCAGGAAATCCTGCAGAGTGCATCCATCTACAGGCAATGAGGCTTCCGACTTCACTGTGAGAGGGCTCAGCTTTATATATTGTTGAATAAACAAGCTACCATAACTTCTAGTGCAGGAACATCTCGTTTCATCCTCCTCTTGGGTTCCTCCCAAAGCCTGGCCAGGTCTCAAGGAGGAACCAAGGGAGTTGTCTTTGATCATACACCTCCAGACAAGGCCAGATGTCTGATTTCTTGGCCTTGTCCAGTTTCTAAATACATGTTTTGCCAATGAGTGGATACATATATCATATTGCTAATAATACTTCTTTAATGAGTGGATACATATAATGTTTTGTTTGAAGGTTCATCTAGAGGTCAACTTTGGCTCAAGGCCTGTTGTTCAGGCCTTAGTACTTCAGGTATCCACAACCTACCTGGACAATCTTTTCCAGTGTTTAACCACCCTCGCAGTAAAAAATTTCTTCCTAGTATCTAACCTAAATTTCCCCTCTTTCAATTTGCCCACATTGCTCCTTGTCCTATCACTACCGGCTTCCCAGTAGGCCCCCTTCAGATACTGGAAGGTTGCTATGAGGTCTCCATGCAACCTTCTCCAGGCTGAACAGCCCCAACTTTCTCAGCCTGTCTTCATAGGGGAGGTTCTCCAGTCCTCTTATCAACTTTGTGGCCCTCATCTGGTCTTGCTCCAACAGTTCCATGTTCTTCTTATGTTGGGAACACCAGAACTGGACGCAGTACTCCAGATGGGGTCTCACAAGAGCAGAGTAGAGGGGTAGAATCACCTTCTTCGACCTGCTGGCCACAACATGGTTGGTTTTCTGGGCTGTGAGCGCACATTGCTGGCTCATGTTGAGTTTTTCATCAACCATCACCCACCCCCAAATCGTTTTCTGCAGGGCTGCTCTCAATCACTTCTTCGCCCAATGTGTAGGTGTGTCTGGGATTGCCACAATCCAGGTGTAGGACCTTGCACTTCACTTTCTTGAACTTAACGAGATTTGCATGGGCCCACGTCTCGAGCATGTCAAGGTCCTTGATGGCATCCTTTCCCTCCAGTGTGCTGAGCACACCACATAGCTTGGTGTCATCAGCAAATTTGCTGAGGGTGCCCTTGATCCCACTGTCCATGTTGCCGACAAAGATGTTGAACAGTATTAGCCCCAGTACCAACCCCTAAGGGACACCACTCATGACTGGTCTCCACGTGGACAATGAGCCGTTGACCACAACTCTGCATGCAGCCATCCAGCCAGTTCTATATCCACTGTGTGGTTCATCCATCAAATCCATGTCTCTCCAATTTAGAGACAAGGATGTCATGTGGGACAGTGTGAAACACTTTGCATAAGTCCAGGTAGACAATGTCAGTTGCTCTGCCCCATCCACCAGTGCTGTAGCCCCATCATAGGAGGTCACCAAATTTGTCAGGCATGATTTCCCCTTTGTAAAGCCATGTTGACTGTTACCAATCACCTCTTTGTTTTCCATGTGCCTTAGCATAGTTTCCAGGAGAATCTGCTCCATGATCTTGCCTGGCACAGAGGTGACACTGATTGGTCTGTAATTGCCCGGGTCTTCCGCTTTCCCCTTTATAAAAATAGGGGTTATATTTCCCTTTTTCCAGTCATCGGGGACTTTACCAGACTGCCATGATTTTTCAAAAATGATGGATAATGGCTTAGCAACTTTGTCTGCCAGCTCCCTCAGGACCTGCAGATGAATCTCATTGGGTCCCATGGACTTGGTTCCTTACATGGTCTTGAACCTGATTCTCTCCTACAGTAGGCTTGGGGCCTTAATTCTCCCAGTCCCTGCATTTGCCTTTCTCGACTTGGACAGTGTGGCTGGAGCACTTGTTGTTGAAGACTGAGGCATAGAAGTCGTTGAGAACCTCAGCCTTCTCTTTGTCCAGGGTAGCCAGGTCTCCTGTTTCCTTCTGGAGAGGGCCCACATTATCCCTAGTCTTTCTCTTGTTTGCAACATATCTATAGAAGCCCTTCCCGTTATCCTTAATATCCTTGGCCAGACTCAATTCTAACTGGACCTTGGCTTCCCTAACCTTGTCCCTAGCTTCCCGTACAATTTCATGGTATTCCTAGCAGGCCACTTGTCCTTATTTCCACCTCCTGAAAGCTTCTTTTTTTCACTCTGAGTTTGCTTAGGAGCTCCTTATCCATCCATGGAAGTCTCCTGGCATTTTTTCCCCATTTCCTCCTTGTTGGGATGCATTGGTCTTGAGCTTGGAGGAGGTGATTCTTGAAATTCATCCAGCATTCGTGGGCCTCTCTGCCCTCCAGGGCTCTATCCCATGAGACTCTACCAAGTAGGTCCTTGAAGAGGCCAAAGTCTTCTCTCCTGAAGTCCAGGGCAGTGAGCTTGCTGCATGCCCTCTTCACTGTCCTAAGGATCTTGAACTCCATCTCTTGGTCACTGCAGCCAAGGCTGCCTTGGAGCATCACATTCCCCACCAGCTCCTCCCTGTTGGTGAGCACAAGGTCCAGCATGGCACCTCTCCTTGTTGGCTCCTCAATCACTTTTGTAAGGAAGTTGTCCTTGACACATTCAAGGAAGCTCCGGGATTGCCGTGCCCTGCTGTGTTGTCCCTCCAACAGATATTGGGGTGGTTGAAATACCCCATGAGGACCAGGGCTTGTGAGCATGAGGCTGCTCCTATCTGCCTATAGAGGGCTTCATCCACACCATCCTCCTGATGAGCTGGCCTGTAGCAGACCCCCACTATAACATCCCTTGTCCCTGCCCTTCCCTTAACCTTCACCCACAAGCTCTTGGCTGGCTCATCATCCTTCCCCAGGCAGAGTTCCATAATCTCCACCTGGTCATTAACATAGAGGGCTACACCCCTTCCTCGTCTCCCTAGCCTGTCTTTCCTAAAAAGCCTAAAACCTTCCATTCCAATGCTCCAGTCATAGTAGTCATCCCACCATGTCTCCATGATGCCAATGATATCATACCCACACAGGCATGTGCATGTCTCTAGTTCCTCCTGTTTGTTCCCAATACTATGTGCATTTGTGTATAAGCATCTGAGCTGGGCCCCGGATAAAGCCACCTCGCTGGCTGGGGTATCTGAAATGCCTTTGCACTGTTCTGGGCATCCATTATAGGTGTTGGCACCCAATTGGCAGGATTGGGATGGATAGGTGCCCCCCTCCCCTGAAATTGCTGTACCCAAGCATGAAATAACCTCCTGCCATTTCTAGTACCCTGAGCACATGTTCCCCTGTAAATAATACTAGGAAGAATATGAAGCTAAATGATGACTGATGTTTGAATTAACAGTGAAGCCTTCAAGAATTAAAACAACATTTACATGAAAAAAAATGTGTTGGCCTAAATAAAACTATTCTTATTTCATGCATAACACATAGACCAAAATAATAGCAATAAAAAACCCTGTGAAATTGTAATGAGTTTATGTGGCAAGATTTTGATAGTGGAAGCAGCAGGGGGGCTGCAGGGATGGGTTCTGTGAGAAGAGATCAGGACCTGCCCCCATGTTGGACAGAGCCAGTTCCAGCAAGCTCCAAGATGCACTTGCTGCTGGCCAAAGGTGAACAAATGAATGACACTGGTGGTGCCTCTGTGGTAAAAAATTTCAGAAGGGGTAAAAAATGTTGTGCAGCAGCAGCTGGGAGAAAGGAGTGAGAAAATGTGAGAGAAACAACCCTGCAGACACCAAGGTCAGTGGAGAAGGAGGGGGAAGAGGTACTCCAGGTGCCTGAGCTGAGATTCCCCTGCAGCCCATGGTGCAGCCCATGGTGAAGCAGGCTGTCCCCCTGCAGCCCATGGAGGTCCATGGTGAAGCAGAGATCCAACTGCAGCCTGTGGAGCACCCCACACCAGAGCAGGTGGGTATGTCCTAAAGGAAACTGCAGCCCATGTAGGGGAGCCCATGCTGGAGCAGGTTTTCTGGCAGGACCTGTGATCCCGCGGGGGACCTGTGATCCCACGAGGGACCTGTGCTGGAGCAGTTCTTGAAGAACTGCAGCCTGTGGGAAGGACTGACATTGGAGAAGGTTGCGAAGAATTGTCTCCTTGGGGAGTGACTCCATGATGGAGCATGGGAAGAGCATGAGGAGGAAGGAGTGGCAGAGATGAATTGTAATGAACTGATCACAACCCCCATTCCTTGTTCTCCTCCAAAGCTGGGGGGGTGGGGGTAGAAGAGTCAGGAGTGAGCCTGGGAAGAAGGGGGTGGGGAGAAGGTGCTTTTAGGTTCTGGGTTTTTCTTTTTGCTATCCTATGCTATTTTTATTTGGCAATAAATTATTTCCCCTAGTCGAGTGTTTTGCCCATGACTATAATTACTGATTGATCTCTCTGTCCTCATCTCAACCCATGAGCTTCCCCTGCTGTGCTGAGGAGGAGGAAGAAAGTGGCTTGGTAGGCATCTGGTAGCCCGACAATGTTAATCCGCCATAGAAATCTAGATTCACTTCAAAGCCTGCTTGTGAGCACAAATGCTAACAGTTTTACATAAATTGTGACAGCTGGATTAATTTTTGTAGTTTTCAACTGGTATCAATTTTTTAGGTTCAAGCCCAAAATCTATCTAGGTTTAATGGCCATTTATTACAGTTATATACTACTTAACTAGTTTGTAACAATTTAACAATTTCAGTATACTGAACAGATTCTACCAATTTTTTTAAATTTTTTTTAGTTTCCTAGAATAAAATTATGGGATTACTTGAGGAGGGAGTGCATAAGCAAAATACATGTTCTTAAGCATTCTTTCCATTTGAAAATAGAGGGATTAAAACTTTTCTAAAAGATTGAATTTGAAGATCATGTCCTTGAACAAAATAAGTTTACAACAAAGTGAATGTACTCACCAATTAACTGAAGCTCACATCTGATTCTTGACTTTCTATTTTAAATTCAAGAAAAAAATATTGAAAGCTGTTTTAATGACTGATAAATTTTTGCTTAATTAAACTAGTGATGGCAATAAGCAATGACTCATTACAATTTTTTTTTCCCGAAATAACCATGTTGGGAGAGGTGTCTAAGGAGATCTTGCACTGGCAATGATTTCTGCCCGTGCCTGGTCTGTATTTTGTCAAGCAGTCTTACAAGATATTCGATGAGTCCTCTTATGGTCCAAAGCAATGTGGACCACAAAGATATATAAAAATGCTGCATTTGAAATTACAAAATAAAACTATTCATATTTCAAAACTTAAAAACCAGTGAGAAATTTTTAGAGAAAAACTTCAGGGACATATTCCTCAAGGAAATCACGTAATAATGCAGCTTTACAAATGAGACTGGTTTTTCTACCTTTTTTTTAATGTCTTTGCTCAATGGGAAAAGGGAGACTTTTTCTTCCACAGTGCACAGCCTCTGCATGTGCATTCGTTTGCATGTTAGCCAAAAGCTGTTCCCAGCTTCTAATTATTTTGGTTCAGTACAACTTAGTCTGTACTTAAGTTTGTGCATATGCATTTTACTGGATATGTTTGTTTTGGATTCATGAACCAGTGCTAATTCTGTTATCTTTAAGCATTTAAAAAAATAATCTGGGTGAAATTATTGCTGGCACACTGAAAAATGTCTCTCTGCTGCTTATTGTCTTGAATATAAGAGCTGTCTGATGCAGGTGTTTGGCAAATAAACATCTCTGCCATGTAAAAAAAGTTTCTGGCTGGTACAGTTATCTATATATATTTTTAGTGTTCATAGGAATTTAGTTTTCATTTTAATGAATTTTTTTCCTTCCCCTCCCCCACTTCTCTTGTAGGTAGCATTGGCACTTCGTTTCAATGTCAGTCAATCCGTCAAGATCACATTTGCAGCAATGACAGTGACAAGGTGAGGTTTGCATAAATGTTCCATTTACAAGGTGCATATTTTTATGAATCACATTTATTTTACTGTACTAATAGTGTTTGTTTTCTAGGCTCAGTAGCTAACTTTCAGTGTTACAATTTGAAATCTCTGTGGCTTTTTAAGAAGTATATGTACTTGCTTCACTCAAGACAATCTTTTTAGCTGATTAAGGAGATATTTGTCTTATAGCATATTTTTCTTCTTGCTTGCATTTCCTTGCTATTATAAATATTTGTGGTTTACCATACTGTTGGTGATGGTATTAAATGTAAAGAAAAATATAAAGAAAAAATCTAAATGTAAAATATTACAGTTTTGGTGATAAGAAAAGACACTGATACAGTGTATTATCTTTTATGAGCTCTACAGGTGCTGTTTTCTTCTCTGTTTTTTCTTTTTTCTCATGAGAGCTCCCTTTTATTACTCTCTGTTACAGACAGACAACCGCACTCTCATTGGGCCTCAGAATCTCTGCTAATTTTGTAATACACAACAAATCTCAAGCATTCAATTCCTGTGATTGTTTTCAATCACCAAGCCACACTTTCACATAGGTGGTTTTCCACCAAAATGATTTCTCACAGCACCTTCAGCAAGCATACAATTTAGCAGAGTCTTTAGGGCCCACATTCTCTCGTTCTAACCTTGGTTAAGATGCCAGGTGCTCGGTGCTGTTCCCACATCTCCTCCTTTTTTGTTTTTTGTGCAAAGGGTTCATGGCTATCACAGCGAGTACCTGAGCTTTGTCTCCTCATAGGTGGTTGATGTTTCTCCAGATGAGTCGCAGAACTATAAACAAACAAAAGATTAAAAAACCTCCCACTGCCACAAACACCCAAATACGTAAATTAAGTCCCTCAAACCAGTGCTTGGGGTTAAGCCATTGTACACTATTAGACAATTCATCCCATACATTTTGTTCTGCCAGCTTTTGTACACTCTCCATCTGCTGTTTTAGGGATTGGGCTAAATCTTGCACTTTGCCATTAATGTTAGTAGCAAAGGCACCCTTTAAATGGGCTTTAACATGTTCCCAGCCACAAGTGGTTTGATTCCAGTGGAGTAACACACAACCCCTGATGTTGGTGTTCCCAATCGCAGTGAAGTTTCAGGCGAGTGTTTAAAGCTTCTTGTGGATCTCCTAACCACACCAGTGCTGCTTCTAATGCATCTAATCTAGCTAATATTTGTTGATCAATACTTGTTTGCATGGCCATTTTGGCCGTAGAATTACCTAACACCTCAGCGACAGCATGAGCAGTTTGCACAGCTTTTGTAAGCACCGTCGTAGTGATAGCAGCCATAGCTGCTACTATTATTGCAGAGATAATGAAAGCTATTAGCCATCTGATGAATCTCTTTGATCGGTTCTTGGTTAAGTAGTCTTGTCAATTGTCCTAATCCTGATTCTCCTTCCCACTCTCGGGTCAAGTTCACTGGAAGCCATAATTCTGTTTGTCTTCACATAGGCACAATAACAAATAAGTTTAATTGGGACACATACTGATTAGTAATACAACTAAAATAATAGGGATCAGTAACAGTCATGTTAAATGTGTGATTTTCTACCTTGACCTTAACATCAGTTGCTGCCATGAAGACATGGATGTGTAGTACATATCATTACAGTCGTTATGCCAATTGGTTAAGCTCAGTTGATAGGCCTCATTTGTCTTTGTATAATAACCATGAGCTACATGTCGCAGCCAAAAAGGCATTGTTAAGTACCATATTTTGGTAAATCAAGATCCAGAATTGTTTAAAAATTTAGCTTGCAACATAGGGCCTGAATACCCTCCTTCTGACCACTTCAATGTTTCCTTTGTCACTTCCGAGAAGTTAACTGGTTTTGAATTGTTGCTTATTAGGTGTCCTCTTGGTCCCCAGTCAATTATTTCTAGTCCAGTTATATTGATGGTCTTTTTACCTGGGGTAGGTAGTCTACATGAAAGCCAATTAAGCTTCGACACACTGACAGTAGTGCCTCGAGGAATTTTGCAAATGGGAAGATGAGCTGGTGTGGCCAACATGGTGTTACTCATCATCTCGCTACTATTAATGCCTGATATAGACATAAAAGTAAGACTTGCTGAGTGTTTTTGGGTGTTCTCACTGTCTTGATAGTGTAAGTAAAACTTTCCTGTAAAATCAAGGCACCCCAAGATGGGTTTTTTAGCAATACAAATCGGGGGCAACTCAGTGTAAAATGTTTGGGAACCGTTACTTTTAATCCATTCTTTATTTTCTTCCAAAGGTCCCTGTGGTGGAAACCAAACACCTCCTGTCCATTTTGTATCATTACTTGCTATGGGTAGTTCAGCATCCCACAATGTAAGAGGTCTAAAAATGGGAGAATCAACAACATGAGCCCAATATACCTCTTTTGCAGTCACCAAAGGCATGATAAAAAGAAAACAGAAGCTTCTTACGGTACTGTTGCTAGCTACTATGGCTAGGTAGGCCAAGAAGGTGTTCTCTGGGGTCGGTGCCACTCCTACCCCCTGCATCAGGACTTCAGCTCTTTGCTGCAGTCGTTTCAGCATTCCCCATGTTGTCCGCTTGCTGCTGGCTGGTGTCATGCGGCACCTTTTTGTTGCTATCAAGAGCCTTTTCAGCTGGGGTATCAGGTTGCTGGACTGGTCTTTCCAGATCATGGTGAGGTTTTACCAGATAAGCAGGTAACCACTCCGGATCTGTCGGCAATAGAAAACATGCATACCCTCTTCCCCAGGTTAGTAAATCAGTTTGGCCTTATCATTGCACACCCAATTGTGGATCCTTATACAAAACCTTTTGGAAATTGGTTCTGTGCATGCAAGCCTTCAGAGCAGTGTTGCTCTGTCGAGGATCGAGATTGGCGATTTGCGTTCAAAAAATTTAGTGTAAATGTTGCATTATCTAATTGTTCTTGAGAAGTCATATTCCCCTTATTTTGTTTTTAATAACATGCACTTCTTATTTTACTATGAATATTAAGGTAACACAAAAGCAAAACAATACATATAATAAAACAATAAACTTACCATGTGCTCGGCTTTAGCACCAAGCAAAACTAAACAAGGTAATACAGCTAATCATTACCACACGAGAGAAAGGACAGTGATTTAAAGAGATATATCACAAATTGCCTAAATACTTTACCATCATCCAGAGTCTGCAATTGCTGGGGAGCCCTTTTTCACAGCAAGGACCCGGAGAATCCTTCCCAGCTAAGGTTTTCCGAGTTTGCCCCGAAAGGGGGTCCAGCTTTTATAAGCCCAAATCAGCAAGTTGAAGCAACTTGATTATATTTTTAATGCAGAAACACCTGTGTCTGATGGCACACTTCCCGACCAGCCAGGGCCAGGGCTTGACCAGAGCCTAGGCCTTGACTGGTAGGGTTTTCCCTACAATATCCCACAAACAAGTCTATTGATATCAGTTGGGAAAGTTAATTAAAATGATATACTACTTACAGATAACTACACAAGATCATGTGAAAGTTCCTAAAGGAACCAATTTGGCTTTGTCATCTACTCTTAGCTAAATAATCAACAGTAACATAAACTGCAAGCGACCAAAGGAATGTATATGAGTAACATCAAACAATATCATAAGACTAATTTCCTTTATAAAAACTCTGTATATTCTCATTATGACATTAACAACATATTCAGAATCACTAACTATACTGACTGCTTCTTGTTCAAAAATTGTTAAAGCTAACACCGCTGCGAGAAGTTTAACCTGTTGAGTGAAACGCTCTGTTTGAGTTATTGCATATTTCTATCCACTACCTTATTGCTAGGTAACAACCGCTTCTCCTATGTTTCCTGATCTGTCAATAAAAACATTATGCGTGCCAAGAATAGAACTAAGGTACAGAATAGTTTGTAGTGTCAAAGGCAAGTGAAGAACATTTTGCCACAGTTTGTCTGAAAGTAAAGAGAAAGAAATCCATCCTATAAAATCTGCCAATGCCATATAAAAAATATCTGAGTTTTGTAAAAAGTATTCATAATTATTCAGGGACAGTGGTAAATAAATAACATCCGGATCATATCCAGTCAATTGCACGATTCAAGACCTGTTGTTATAAATAAAAAAATATAATAATAATCCTTCTAGATGGATTTTAGGGTCCCTTGCAGTCTTCCTGAAAGCGTGGTGTTTGTCCGGCGGTGCCTGACGCGTTCGGCGGTGCACACACACACACACACACACACAAACGCATACTTAGTTGAGGCAAAGAGTCGGAGGGGTTCTCCCCATGTGTTCCGTGAAAGAAGTTTATTCCATGAATCGTCAGGGAAGGAGAGAACCCAGAACAATGGAGGGGTCAGGGTTTTATCCCAGGGGCAGTGGGGGCGGAGAGACAACAGGGGTCAATGGTTTGAAGGTCAGGGGGGCAGAGGGAAGGCAGGGTAATACGACTTCAACCAATAGGGGTAAACGAGGGGAGGAGTGGGGTACAGGAATAAATGGGATGCTGAGTAAGGCAGAACACTCTGGAACTGAACTTTATAAGGGAACAAGGAATAATGGACTGCTTGGTTACTCCTGCAGCTGGCCCAAACACTGCAGCACTCTGCTGCAGGTTCAGCTACCTCTACAAAGACCTACTCTTCTTAATGAAAGATGCATAAAGCTCTGTCAAGGTAGTAATAGTTTTCTTAGGTGTGTTTAGTAAAAAAATCCATTCTAAGTAAATCGCTTTGTCTCCCTGCAAGTGCCTTATTAACACTGTGAGATAAGGTGCAGTAGGGAATAAAAACAAGCGAACTGGTAAAGTTGATGCAATTCTTTCTGCTTTTGCTGCAGAGATTCGTGAGCTAATTATATCTAATTTTTGAATAGCTTCTTCAGATAATGTTTTCAGAGAAGATAAATCTGGGTCTCCTTTCAAATGACCAAACAAATGTTTTAAGTGATGAGTGGCTAAACCTAGCATGGGCCTTACCCAGTTAATTGTTCCCAGTAACTTTTGTAAATCATCCAATGTTTTGACATCAGGCTTTAAAGTTAATTGCTGTGATTTCAGATTTCATTCAGTTAGTATCCATCCCAAATACTTCTAATATTTTCAGGCGCAATTCCTAGCCTATGTTGAGCAAGATTAAGGATAAGACACCGAATGGTATCCTGTGAATATGAATCATCCAGTGCACAAACTAAAATATCATCCACATAACGATAAATGACACTCTGAGAATACCAAGCCCACACAGGCGCAAAGGCATCAGCTGCCGTTCTGCCCTTGCCTGGGTCGGGCTGGACCTGCGGCTTTCAGGGTTCTTAGCCTGCAAAAGGAGCGACTGATGAATTAACTGAGGTTTGCGTGCCTCAGTTTGTCTGGTCTGACAGCCTTTCACAGCAGGCAGTTCTCAGCTGTTCAAAAGGCAGCAGCGAAGGCAAAGAGGAAAGAGACAGAATCTCCGCAGCTATATTCCAAGTTTATTTTCTCTGCCCTGTGGGAGCAGGGTGAACATATCTTGAAGGGGAGCTAGCAGAGAGACAGCTACTCGCTCTATCTCTGCCACTTTAAGGGGTAGGAATAACAGAGCTTAACCAATAGAGACATCTCAGGGGAGGAAAAAATTTAAACTAACTAATAACAATATAGCTGGAGGGAATTTTAAATCACGCTGGCCTGTTACAGAGCTTGAGGCTCTGTGACGGAGGAGAAGACGTAATGTGAGTGACATATAAGGAGTGTATGTTGCTATGTTGCAGATTCTTCCTTTGATAACTATCGCTTTGTCCCCCCCTTTTGCTGTATCCAGCTGGGGCCGGAGCGACCTGCAGGGTTTTTCGCAGTCCACAAAAGCTGACAGCTTTTTACCACAGGCAGTTTCACAGAGGCAGCAGCGAAGGTAAAAGGAATGAGAGAGATGGACTCTCTGTAACCATATTCCAAGTTTATTTGTCTCTGCCCTGGGAGGACAGGGTGCATATCTTGAAGGGAGGTTAGCAGAGAGACGATTTCCCGCTCTGTCTCTGCTGCTTTAAGGGGTAGGGATAACAGTGTGTACCAATGAGAGTAGAGATACATGAGAGAAAACCAATGAAATATCTTCAGAGGAAGAACAAATTCAAACTGACTAATGACAATACAGTTAGAGAGAATTTCAAACCAAGCCGACCTGTTACAAAGCTTAAGACTCTGTGAGGAGGAGAAACGTAAAGTGACAGCATCTAAGAAATATTGCTCTGTGGCAAACTGAACTAAAGCTGGAGCACTGCAGCACCTCCCCCATTTCTTCTTAGTAAATTAAAATTAAATTCTTGACAACATCTTTCAAGATACAGATGATAAAACAAATGAACAGCAAAACAATTAAGGTAACATGGTTTTGCAATGTTACTTTTCTGGTTATTTTTTCATCGTCGAGGAGGTTGCTGATGGCAGTTGATGCTAAATTGGTTTGTTTTGCCACCCAACACTTTAGGATATTTAATTTTCCTAGAATTTTAGCTGTGGTCACTCAGGGCAGAAAGACTGACATAGATGCTTGATGGAGATGTGACCAGTGGGAAATATTTGAGTTACATTTTGAATCTAAATCTTCAAAGCTTCTCTTTTTGCTAGCCAATTGGACTGTGTTGCTAAAATTTGGGACAAGTTGGGTATAAACAGAGTCACTGCCCAAGGCTGCATGGCCCTCCTCGAAGGTGAGAGGGGATGCCTGCTTGAGTATGATTTACACATGTGAAAAACAGGCTTTTAGGGAGTTGCTTAGGAGTGAACATAAATTGTATACAATAGGGAGTAGAAGTGAATCTTACAATGTTAAAGGTAGGTTTGTTGTTCTCTGGCTAATTTGTTCTGGGAACAAAAGGTATTAACATAGGAAGGTGTTTGGATTCAAGTTGTTGAGGCAGATCTTCATAGATTTAGTTGTCAGTGTCTAAACATTTGTCCTTGGCTGTGGGACAATACAACACCTGCTATCAGGGATGCTGAGCAGGCATGGATGGATTGAAATTGAACTATGTTTAAAATAACACAGCTGAAATTGGGTACAGACAAGGGGAAAAAACAACATAACCGTTAGTGTAGTTTCTGTTTCTTCTGCTGCTTCCAAGTTACCACTTTGACTTTCTTCTCGGACAGTCTGATGACTCATTTTTGCAGGTGCATGTTGTGTGTGTCAGGTCGCCTGCAGCTGTTTCCAGTCCAGTAAGAGTCAGTGTCAAAGGACAAGAAGAGTTGTTATTTCTGTCTGTCTGCAGAGCCGAGGTGTCGAGGTGTTGCTCTTGTTCTGCAGAAAAAAGCTTTGGTCTGGGATTAATGACAAGCTTTGCATTTCTTCTGGGATAGCCTGCGCCTGGTCCCGGTATTTTTGCTTTGTGTAGTTTCTTTTAATGCTCCTGCTTTGATAGGCTTGGTAGGGAGGCTCTTAAAATTATTTTTTTTAATAGCGCTTTCCCTTGCCTAATGTTATGGCGTAGGAGCAGGAAAAGGAGCTACTTTTGCATTCGTTTGGGGGTGAGGATCCCCCGTTTTTTTTGTTTTTATTATTTTTTTTTCTGTTTTTTTTTCGTTTTTAAAATAGGAATGGTAGGTGAGGAAATAGGAAGTGGAAAGAAGGGGGTTGTGGGGGTTGTAGTTGGGAGAGTTTTCCGGGGTAGGAAAGGAAGGGGGAAGAACGGAATCATGGGAGATGTAGTTT
>JACAXG010000385.1:0-39971 GCA_018881555.1 Amblyornis subalaris
GTTCTGTAATGAGTAATTTCCCAGAGGAGTTACAAATGCAAACAGTAATTGATCAACAAATATTATCACACTTAGACGCCCTTGAGGCTGCTTTGGTATGGTGTGTTGGTTTTGCAGGGCCTGGTTTTGTTAGCGGGGGAGCCAAAGAGGCGGCTTCTGTGAGAAGCTGCTGGAAGCTTCCACCATGTCCAGCAGAGCCAATCCTTGATGGCTCTGATGATGGACGTGCCACTGGCCAAGACTGGGTGCCGTGGTTTGATTTTGGCTGGGTGCCAGTTGCCCACTAAGCCACTCTATCACTCCCTATACATAACCAGTGGGTTGAGATAAGGCAGTTTTATTAAAGCGACAGAAAGAAACAAGCAAAGGTCTGCACGTGCATAGTCAAAAAGCAAAAAAAAGCAATCTCTACTTCCCATCAGCGAGTGATGTTTGGACACTTTCCAGGAAGCAGGGCCTCAGCATGTGTAGATGTTGCTCCGGAAGGCAAACATTACAGAATAATGGATGCCCCCACTGTTCCTCCTCTCTCCCTTAGCTTTTATATCTGAGCTGATGTCATATGGTATGGAATATCTCTAGTTAATTTGGGTCAGCTGGCCTGGTTGTGTCCCCTCCCAGACCCACTCCCAACCCCTTGATGGGGGAAGGGATGTTAGAGGGACAGCGCTGCTCAGCAGTAGCCAAAACACTGCTGTGTTATCAACACCTTTCCAGCTCCCAATGCAAAGCACAGCACTGGGAGGGCTGCTGAACTCTACCTCAGTCAGACCCAATACAATCTCCACCCCTTATTCCATACCATTTGCGTCATACTCAGATCCCACATAATCTTTATTTTCCAACTGTTCCATTATATTTATCTCATTACTGAAATCCTTTCTTATCCCCACACACAACTTAAACTACATCCTTAAACCATCTCTATACCAAGCATACGCTTTCATTAACTACTATCCCGTCCCTTCAAAGATAGGTATTATTTGCCCATTTCATGGTCTTCCCTCATCCCTCCAGGTCTTCATTCCAGCAGGATGAGTGGTCAGGACAGGAGAAGTAGTACACTTGATGGTTGGGCACCAACACCAGCCCACCTTGGGTCATCGTTGCATCTTCCTTGCTCCTTGCAAAATTCACTCTTCAATTCGTGTCACTCCTGCTACTTTACTTCCTGCAACATACAACTTACACCACAGATTATTTTTCCCCCAAGGTTAAATCTCCTTGAGGCACACACCGGGTCTCCCCATCCTTCTGCATTACCCACCAAGTACACCCAGGTCCTTGGGCAAAGACAATCCCACTAATGGGTTTGCTTTTTCCCATGGGGGAAGAAATTCACACTGCCTTCCCCAGCCACTTCCCTCTGTGTAGTGCAGTGACCTTATCTCCTTATACAGTTTCTAGGGGCTTAGTTTGGGCAGGACCAGGGTGGTTAGCAGATCCCCTAGTGCTGACCAGCCAAGTGGCTTCTGCTAAGTTCACATCCCAGTGCTTTCATGTCTCTACCTAATGCCCTTAACATAGTTTTCAGCAGTCCGTTATATCTTTCAATCTTCCCAGAGGCCTGTGGATGATAGGGAATGTGATATATACAGTCAATGCCATGTTTTCTTGCCCAGGAGTTTATAAGATTATTTCAAAAATGAGTTCCATTGTCTGACTCAATTCTTTCTGGGGTACCATGTCGTGACAAAATGTGCCTCAAGACCTGAGATTGTGTTCTGAGAAGTGGCATGGTTTACTGGTTTTCAGACAGCCAGTTGTTGCCTCTACCATGGTGAGGATGTAACTCTTGCCTTGGCATGTTTGTGGCAATGGCCCAATGTAATCAATTTCCCAGGCCTCACCATATTGGAAACCCAGCCACCGCCCTCTATTCCAGGGACACTTCATTCATGTGGCTTGCTTGATGGCATCATGTTTCACATTGGTGGATAACTTGTGTGATGGCCTCCATGGTCAGATCCACCCCTTGATCACGAGCCCATCTGTATGTAGCATCCCTTCTAAGATGCTGTCATGGTTATAGGCTGGACAAATGCCAGGCACCCACAAGAAATTTTCTTATGGGCAATTAGAACTTATTTTCATGAGGGGAAATATGGATTATTGAGGAAAATGGAAAAACTACAAGGCAAAACAGGCTCAAAGCTTAAACAGTAAAAAAATTTATTACTAATAGAATTAAAAGTAAAAAGAATAATGAGAAATTAAGGCAAAATTCCAGACACTTTTCTCTTCCCAGTACCTCCCTCTTCCCACCGACCACACAAGGGAAAACAAACATGGAGTTTTGGTCAGTATATTAAGAGTCCTTCTTTATACTTATGGAAAAGAGTTTCTTCTGCTGTAACCTCACAAACAAACAGGCCCGCCTGAAACCTGCTGCAGTGGAAAACAATCGCTCTCCCACGAATCTGACAGTTTTCCCACAACTGCCAGCATGGGTCAGAATAGTCCATGGGGTTAGTCTTTTTAAGGATGAGTTATCCCAGCCTGGAAGTAAAAGTTCTCTTCTTCAAATCTCTAAAAGCACTCTAGCATGAGTACTCTTTCAATGGCCTGCAAGTAGATCTTTTTATCCCCCCAATGCACTTCAATGAATTATAGAGAAATAGTTTGTTACATTACAGCTCTCACCACGGCTTGCAGGAGAAATCTCAGTTCCAGTGTTCGGTGTCTCCACTCTCTCTCCCTTCCTTCACTGACCTTGGAGTCGCCATGTTAGCTTCTTCCACGTGGCGCTGCCATGTTGTCTTTACGCGACTGCACTCTCCCATTCTCTCTGACTTGGAAGAACTAGTGTCTGCAGGTTGTACCTGGAGAATTGATCTTATCTGGATTCCTTGCCATGTCTCGTTGCCGACTGGGTGGTGTTCTCTAGCCGATTTCAGTGCAAACCGCTCCGAGCAGTGTGGAAAGCCCTGTGCCAGGACCCAAGCAGGCTGCAGAGGCTTCCGCCACATGGTCCAGGCTGCTGGCTGCTCACAGCTGTTTTATGGCTGCTGGCAACTGCTGGAATGGGCAGCCCACTTGGCTTTGGCTTTGTCCTGATGTCCTTTTCCAGAGGCTCCAGGTGAGGCCCTGCCCCCCAGCTGCAGTGTAGAGTATATTTTGCACGGCTGGTCCTGTTTGAACAGGCCCAAGAGCTACTGCACAAGCTATTTCTTGTTTGATCTGCTCAAAGATCTGTTGTTGCTCAAGGCCCCATTCAAAATGCTGCTTCTTCCAGGTCACTAGATAGAGGGGGCCCACAAGCTGACTATAACCTGGAATATGCATTATCCAGAACCCCACAAGGCCTAGGAAAGCTTGTGTTTCATTCTTTTTAGCTGGTGGAGACATAGTTGCAATTTTGTTAACCACCTCTGTAGGCACATGACAGCGTCCATCCTGCCATTTGAAACCCAAGAACTGGATCTCCTGTGCAGGTCCCTTTACCTTACTTTGTTTTATGGCAAGACAAGCTTTCAGAAGAATTTGGATTATTTTCTTGGCTTTCTAAAAAACTTCTGCTGTATTGCCCCACACAATGATATCATCAATATATTGTAGGTGTTCTGGAGCTCCACCCTGTTCCAGTGCAGTCTGGATCAGTCCATGGCAAATGGTGGGGCTGTGTTTCCACCCCTGGGGCAGTCGATTCCAGGTGTATTTGACAGCCCTCCACGTGAAAGCAAACTGTGGCCTGCACTCTGCTGCCAGAGGTGATGCCAGAGAGATTTTTGCTTTGATACTTTTTATATTAGTAGTATTTTTACTTTCATACTTTTATATATTAGTAACCCTGTAATCCTGTAGCCTTTACCCTACAACCTTGTAAACCCCTAGCTAGCAAATTCCCTATCCCATACACAAAATAGAACCAAGTTATCATTCTTAAGCATTCCAGAGTGGGACACGATATCGTTTGTGACGATCAAAAAACAAAGCTACTGAAGTAAGCAGAAAGCTTCCAATAGAAATCTGCCACAAGAAATAGCCCCACCAAATTCTACTTTTCATTGGAGAATATTTCAAAACTATGTTAATTCACTGAAACCCTATAATAGTAGAAGCTTGAATGCGCACAGGACACCTTTTTACCCTTTTTTACCTTTTTACCCTTTTTACCTTTTGTATAACTTACACTTACTTACACCACCTGCAGGGATTGGGCCCATCCTGCGAGCATGGCTGGTCCCGGGGACACTCCTGGGGAAGGGATTGCTTTCTCCGAACCTCTTAATAAATTTTTACTTTTCTTACCCTCTTATCCGGCCTCAGCCTGTGCTTTTCAAACATATAAGGCAACAGAGGGATTGAGAAAAATGCATTAGCAATATCAATTGTGGCACCATTTGGCTGCCTTTGACTCCAACTCATATTGAAGTTCCAACATGTCTGGTACTGCAGCACTCAGAGGTGGTGTGACTTCACTCAGGCACCAGTAGTCTACTGTAAGCCTCCATTCCCCATTAGACTTTTGCACTAGCCATATGGGGCTATTGAAGGGTAAATGGGTTCTACTGATTATTCCTTGGCTCTCCAGTCAACAAATTAGTTCATGGATGGGGGTTACAGAGTGTTGGTGCAATACTGCAGCTGGTGAACTGTCCTGGTAGCAATTGGCACTTGTTGGTCTTCGACCTGCAGCAATCCTACAATGAAGGGATCTGAGAGGCCAGGCAGGGTGGATAATTGATCTCTGTATTCACTGTAGCTACACCAAAAGCCCATCAATACCCTTTTGGGTCTTTGAAGTACCCTCTTAGGTAGTCCATGCCAAGGATACAAGGGGCCTCTGGGCCAGTCACCATGGGGTGCCTTTGCCGTTTGTCCCCTGTTAAGCTCACCTCAGCCTCTAATACAGACAACTCCTGGCATCCCCGTCACTCCAGCAATCCAGATGGATTCTGCACTCTTGTGCCTTGATGGCATCAGTGTACACTCTGTACTGGTATCTACTAAAGCTTTATACTTCTGTGGATCTGATGTGCCAGGCCATCGAATCCACACAATCCAGTATACCCGCTTGTGATGACGAACGACACAGAGTCCAGAGGCAAGTGGAAAGGAAGGCTACTTTATTGCAAAAACCAGGCCTTTTTAAGCAGTTAAGACCTTATCAACTACATACCACAAAACTATAACAAATAATAATTCAACCAACCACCATAAACCACGAGGTGATCACGTGAAGGTTATGTAACTTGTTTTTCTACCTCTAAGTCAGCTGATGTTGTTCTCAGGGTTCTCTTCTTAGCCCAAGTGACAGGAGTGAGCCATGATTTTACAAGAGTAACAAGGCCTTCATTCTGCAAAGCCCCACTCATCTGCAACACCCACTCATCCCTTTCCTCCTCCTGGCCGAAGGCAGGGACCCTCTATTCCCGTTCTTGGTCAGAGTATTCACTGTCTGACCTTTGTGATGCCAGATCAGAAGTTCCCTCGCCAGGGTTGTAGGAAATGATTTTAGTTCTTTTGTTTCTGGGAGACTGCTGATTTTCTTCTTGTCTCTCTGCGGCAACTACACTGACAGTCTTCTTGGGTGACCTCTTCTTAACAGCCCTCTTCCCTCTCAGTTCATGGAGACGAGGTTGCAGCTTAGAGGTGGGTTCACCATCCCACTTCCTCATGTCCTCCCCCTGCTCACGCAGAAAGTACCAGAGTTCATTACGTGGCCTGTGCTTGGGGCTTCCCTTCCCTCTGACCAGGGTAGGAGAGGAGCGATCTCTTGGGCTGCCCCTAAAAGCTGGGGTGCTGGCTCGTAGGGATGAGGAAGTACCCAGAGTTTCTTCCACATTTTGGAGCCAGGAGGACACCACCTTAACAACTGGTGTATCCATTTGCAGGTAATACAGTGCTTCCAAGCTGTGGGAGTATGGTGCAGGGGCACCTTGGACCACCTTCCTCCACATGGCCAATGTGCAAGGGCCATCTGGATCTTCAGAGACACTGTCATTTTTCAGATTGCTATAGACTACTTCCAGCACTGCTAGTTCTCTCAAGTACTGGATACCTTCATCTGCTGTGGTCCACTTCCCTGGGGATTTTGCCAGATCTTCCTTAAATGGATATCTTGCCCTCCCGCTTGAGAGAAGCCATTTCCAAAGGCTGCAAATTGCTCCTTCTTTTCCAATTCCTCTTTCAATTTCCCAATCTTTAGCAAGGGATCCCAGCTGTTGGGCTTCATGACGTAGCTGCTGACTGTCGGCCCCATTATCCCAGCATCAAAGCAGCCAGGCAGAAATTCGCTCACCTGGCTGGCGGCTGTAATCTTTTTGCAGATCTCAAAGTTCTGATGAGGTCAGGGACTGAGTAACTTTGGTTTCCTGTTTGATTTGCCTCACTCCCTTCGATGTCTTTGTTGAAGGGCCTGCCTCTAGATTTAATCCCCCCTTTTCTACTACTACTTCCTCTCCTTCCTCTTCCTCTTCCTCTTCCTCTTCCTCTTCCTCTTCCTCACTAATCGGCGGTATGGGCCCGCAACTTGCCTAGTCCATTTTTTTATTTTCACTACTGGGGCAATTACTGTAGTTGCTGTGGTTTGAGTCCCTGTCCCAGCCATAGTTGTTGTGGTTTGAGTCTGTCTCAGCCATAGTGTCCTCAAATGCAATTTGGGTTCCTGCCTCAACCACAGCCATCTGAGAGTATTGAACAGTGGCTCGATAGGCCCAGGCCAGGCTCCAGTACAGGGTGAGAAGCTGCTGGGGTTCACGGGGGTAAACAAGGCACCCTTCTATCAGTCGATGGGACAGTTTGTTAGGGTTGTTTAGCTGTTCTGGTGTAAAGTCCCAGGCAATGGGAGGTGATAACCACCCTAGGAACCTGCCCAAATCCTTCCATGCTCCCTGCCACCCAGGAACTGGATGCCTCAGGGCAGATTTTAATAGCTCGTCACCTAAAGGTTATTTTCTCTTACATCAGGATGACAACAGATTCCATTAATTCCATAGCATAAGGACAGTATTAGCCAGTATTATTAACAGTATCAAACAGCTTATGTACAGATGAGCAAGGACCGTGGAAGTCTGCAGTACAAAATCATCCACATTCAAATCCACCCTGGGCAACGAGGAGTTGTATTCACTCATCGTCATTATTTGTCTGAACATGTTCCCAAACTTAGCAAAATAAAGAGATAAGCAGTGCGGCTTCGAAATGCCGTGTGCCGCACAGGAGCTTACTACTTGATAACTACTGTTTACCATTTACTATAGCATGCTACATATCTATATATAACTGCTTTTATCTCGCGCCACATTGGTGCGCCAAAAGGACTGTAGTGGTTTGACCTTGGCTGGATGCCAGGTGCCCACTAAGCCACTCTCACTCCCTTTCCCAGTGGGACAGGGGTGAGAATAAAATGAAAAAAAAAAAATAACCAGTGGGTTGAGATAAGGCAGTTTATTAAAGCGACAGAAAGAAGCAAGCAAAGATCTGTGTGCACATAAGCAAAAAGGAAAAAAAAAGGTCAATAGATCAGTCTCTACTTCCCATCAGCAAGCGATGTTCAGACACTTCCTGGGAAGCAGAGCCTCAGAAAGCATAGTGGTTGCTCCGGAAGGCAAACATTACAGAATAATGGATGCCCCCACTGTTCCTCCTCTCTCCCTTAGCTTTTATATCTGAGCTGATGTCATATGGTATGGAATATCCCTTTGGTTAATTTGTGTCAGTTCGCCTGGTTGTGTCCCCTCCCAGACCCACTCCCAACCCCTTGATGGGGGAAGGAATGTTAGAGGGACAGTGCTGCTCAGCAGTAGCCAAAACACTGCTGTGTTATCAACACCTTTCCAGCTCCCAATGCAAAGCACAGCACTGGGAGGGCTGCTGAACTCTACCTCAGTCAGACCCAGTACACAGGTGTTGCATGTGTACTCTCTCAGCATATCTTTTCTTCCTCTTCTTAAACAAACTCGTATGAAATACAGATGAATGCTTAAAGGTACATTTATAAAACACAACACAGGCATTTTAGGAAATGCCAGAAACAAGTTTTCTTTTATGGTCTGTGAGAAACAAATTAGCAGAAATTGGCTTTCATAAATATCATCTAACATAATATGTATTGTATAACTATATGCATGTAATTAATAATTGAATATCATGATATTGATGTAATGTTAGAATAAATAATGTAAGTCATAAAACATGATTATAAAATAGTTAATGTTGTTACAATAGCTTAATTGTAAAATTACTTTTCACTGGAATAAATTTCGGTAACTTGTTTATGTTAATACAGATTCACGGGAAGATACCGTAGAAGGAATGGAATTTGAAATGCAAACTTAACCATAAAAGGAATGGAATTTTTACATAACCAAAAAAGGGAATGAAGCCAAGCCGCGGACACCCTCCGACCACAGGGACCAATCCCACAGGGGCCGAAAGGAGTGGTTTCAGAATACAACGCCAAGGACTTAAAAGGGCAGGACAACCCCACTTCAGGTGCGCCTTTCCTGGCATTCTGCCAAGGCACCCGGTACCATCCTTTTTGTTTTACCATTTTTTGTTGTTCTCAATAAAACCTTTTTACTCATTCCCACTTGGGTCTGAGTCGTTTATACCATAGTGTTAATTTGATCCCATTTCCTTTAGTCTTTCATCAATGATGACACATCTGTTACTTTTCACAGGATCATTTTCCTGCTAATCACTATCTGCTGCTGAAAATTTTAGGTTGACACTAAAAAAGAAACTTGGAAGTACAGAGGAGATTAAGATTGAAAGAGAAGGCTGAATTTGGGTCCCAAATTCTAAGGTTTGTTGTCTGACTTTTCTATTTTGGCATCACTGAGTTTTCTGGTAACTGATTGTTCTCCTGAAAAATCAAAAGAAGCTACATTCCCAGTAGAATACAGTGAATCTGACACCTGGCATCTGAATCTGGTCAAAGCCTGGCAGACACATAACTGCCTGGCTGAGCTTTCTAGGCACAAAGCAGAAGGCAGGAATGTGAAGCTGGAGGAGGTGTGGAGGTGGCTTACAGTGATAACAGGAACATGTGCTAGAATAAATATAGTAGTGGATGTCTGGCAATCCTGCATCCGGGGTCTGCCTCAAATCAGACACCAGAAATGAGGGACACAACTAGAAACCACTTACAGAAGGGACAGAAGAAGAAAGTTGTCTGTGTAAATTTTATGGCCAAAAGGGAATCCAGTTGCTAAACAAAACACTCAGGCACAAAAGCCTCAAGATCACTTATTGCAACTCCCTACCTCATTTATTTTTATTGCAACAAATGAAGCAAGGTGCCTCATGCTAAGAGTCACTCATTTTGTGAGCCTCGTGCATCCTGCACATCAGATAAGTCAACGGTACATCAAGGAATCCATCAGTACCCTTGTTGCCTTCACGAACATCACCACAAAAATGCCAACACCTTCTCAGCACATCAGGACAGATAAAGAAGATTTTAAAACCATTTGATTTTGGTATGAAAATACAAACACATGGAAATATAGAGAGCAACTAGCAAATGTGTGCTAAAAAAAGTTAATGAAACATTATAGCCCTATGAGAATAACCTGCTGAAGCCTTCATCTCCCAACCCAAACTTTCAGAGTGGTTTCAGTGGTGAAGAACAGATACTGACCAAGAGAAGACATTGCCTTTTCATAATTTTCTCCTGTGAGAGAAAGCAACATGGGGAAACTCTCCTGACTGCTAACACCACTGGGCCAGAGCCATAGCACATCTGTATTTTGGACACTGTCTGGAAGTTGGTGAAATATAGCAGAATTACTATGTCAAGGATTTCACCCATTGACAGCATTGGGTTGCTTTAGATCTGCATGTTGGATAGCTGGGAGTTGTGAACAACACAGATGTCTCCAGAGGTATTCATATCTTCATTAGGTTTCTGATGATTTAGGAAGTAATCTGTGTACTTCCCTTTTGCATGAAGAGCAAGTGCAAAACAGTGAAATCAGTAAATTAACCTTTAGGAGAGAGGAGTTCTCTGGAGGACATAGTAGAGGTTAATAACCTTCTTCTGTGATGCTCTTCTCTTGAGAGCTCTGCACTAACAGTTTGTTCCTGCAGTGCACAGTGAAGGCAGAAATAAGAATGGCTGCCAAATAGTAATGGACCATTACTCTGAACCATTTGCTTGTCTGTTTTACCCTTCAGCAGAACTTGAAAGCAGAGCTAATAAGCAGAGAAGGAAATGGTGGCATCTTTGTGTGTCTCTGAATATTACCTTGTTGACCTCATTCCCCACACAATATTACCAGATGGTCTGATATGTGCTGTTGAGTCCAAATCTAAACACCAATTTCCTGTGGATGGCAAGCATTCAGAATGCAACATGATTTTAATTTAAAATAAATTTCGTCCAAACTAATTTATCCAAAGCAACAGGTATCTGAAATAGTTCACAATCAAAAGAAAGATTTGGTTCCCCAAACTATCCTGAAAACATCCATCTCTCCTCTTCTTCAGCAGAGTATAATTACTCATTTGCATCTGATGCTGTGTAGGTACGTTGGGTCTGCTCCTATAGAGAAGGCAACACCCTCTCCACATGATTTATTCCTTTAATTAGTAAAACGTTTTCAAATTATTAAAGCATTATTATATTGATGTCTTCCTTGCCAGTTGTGTTACTCAAAACCCTGTGGTTATGTCAGGGGTGGACTTAGGCAACCGCTCCACAGTGACAGACTCAAGGCAGGGACCCCCAGTCTGGGACTGTGATTCAGTACTATCCTGTTGGGAGGCAAGGGGTTAAAACTGGAAGATTTGGCGAGGAGGAGGGAATAGTTTTGCTCAAAGTGACCTTGCAACTGGGAATGCTAAAAATGTAGGTGTGGGAAAACTCCATTTATTATGCCTAATGTTGTTCATCCTCGGCCTGTTTTGAGAAGTAGAATTCCTGTGGAGAGGTAACACACTCTCACAGACATGTGACATGTGACATGTGACACACACCACTACCACCACCTGCCCCAGGCTCCTAAAACTTGAACTGAGGTTTATGCCTTGTTGTTCAGCAATTACATTTCAGTGCTGCCCTTATGTATGCTACTTAGAATGTGGAGCTGCATTCAGGGCACCATGGGAGGAAGACTTTTCTGTCAGAGCTCATCTACCTCTGCAAAACACAACTCCTTTTTCCTTTGCTGTTTCCCACCTAGAGTGAAGGACGAGGAGGCTGGACAATACCAAAGAGATAATCTGTTTGTGGGCCTTTTATTATACTGTACACAGAGTGGAGAACATCCTGACACAGATTTTCTTTTTTCTCTTCCCCAGTCTGTTTTTCTTCCCTTTATGTTAAAGTTATGAAATCAATAACAGATGACAAGTGGGTTTAATTTGTGAAGTAAGAGGAATGTAAATCTATCTGAGTAGTTAACAGTTCCGGATTGAGAGCAGGATTTTGTTAACTTCAGAAACCACCTGGGGCTATTTGCTTTGCACTAATATATACAGATATCTGGAATGTATCAGCTTCTTATCCTGGTGCTTATCAGTACATGCATGAACATTCACATTTAGAGTAAATTCAGTTATGTCTGGATGCCTTTCTCCTCTGCTTTATTATGTTTAGTCATAAATCACAGACCTTCTAATTAAAGCTCAAGGTCAAGAAAAGTGGGATGGAAGGTGACCAGACTTCTAGCTAAAGACCTTTAAAGTCATCGGTTGTTTACGGGAATTGCTGTGCGTGTTCCTGAAAGAACTAGATTGACAGATCTAACATTAACAGAACAAAGTTAATTCCTCTATTTTCTCCTGCATTCTTGCAGGCAGTTTCCTCTAACTGTTGAATTAAAGGTCATACACTACCTCCCTCCTGCACTACCTCAGCCATGCTTTACTAGGCTCATCAGAGGAAGTGACCAGCTGTAGCAGTCAGTTGCTCTGAAAGCCAGCAGCTCTTTCACGCTTTGATGAAACCTTCAAACCAACACATTATGTTTTCCTCATTTCATGTAGTAGTGGTGGTTTAGTACATACACAAAAAGGGGATACTTTTGGGAAATTCCATATTTCTTTATTCAGTTTCAAATCTGGGACAGAGCAACTTTCAGCAACATAAGATGAAGAAATCTAACGTGAAATCCATAAATATAAAATTCATTCTTCGAATTTCTTTTCCTCTTTTTTTCATTTACACATATTTATTCCCATTTTACTTTATTCTTTTCCCCTCATCTCTCAGTGGCTTCTCTTCTTTGCTGTCTTTATTTTTTTCCCATGAATTTAATTTCCTCTCTGCATGTCTTTGTTTTTCCCCCATTACACTCCTTGCTGATTAGTGGTACTCTGCATTAGCATGAGTCCTGGTGCACAATATGAAATTGGTTCCTCCCTGCTCATGAGTTTGCTGTTGAGTTGTATCTGAAAGTCCTTCATGCATGATGACTAAACAACTATTTTCTCCTGTCTTCCAAGCACTTCCTTTTGCCCTTGGGTTTAATTTTTTCCTTCTTGCCAGCTGCCTCTCTTTTTTTGCTGGTTTCAGCTGGGATAGTTAATTTTCTTCACAGTGGCTGGTGTGGGGCTGTGTTTTGGATTTGTGCTGAACACAGGTGTGCTGGTTTGAAAATAAACTAGTGGGGGAAATTAACCCCACAAAAATACCTTGCAAGAGATTTTTAAGTCAGTTGCAATTTAATGGAAAGATTAAAATAAATGCAATGAATACAGAAAGACTGACTTAAAACCACAGAGTACAACCTGATACCCCGTTGGTCAGGGTGGTAGTTGCAGTCTGATTAAGCAGTGGCAGCAGTGCTGTTGTATGGGAGAATTTATACCTGAAGAAGGATGGCCTGTCACCTTTATTGAACCAGCGAATGAAATAATTAAAATATACCCTTAAAAGTTATAGAAAAATGTTGTAACACAAGAATATTGTAATGATACAGAAATATCTAAGATATTCTGGACCCCACGGACAAAGATTCTCCAAACTTGTTAAAGTTAGGAAAAGGTATGTTTAATGACAGCGCTGGGGCAGCTACGTGCTCAGACGTAGTGCCGATTTCTAAAACAATACACAATCCATTTATCTACAACAGTCTTGAATATTCAAAATACAAATACATAGTCATAACATAAACACCTCCCATCTCCTGCTTCCTATGGTAATTTAATGTCATTAAGCATGCGTACTTCACTCCTTAAATGAGTCTGGGGTCTATTTTGAATTTGAGGAATGGGCTATTGATGAAGTCAGACCATAGTCTTCGTCTCTGACCTTTCTACTTTTGCACTTTTACAATTGATTTGACCCTGAGATCACCATGTTCTACCCTCCCCATTACTCATGAGCAGATTCCTCAAATAAAATAATTAATACATGTCTCTTCTCCTGATCTCTCTAATTCAGTTTCTCTATTTCTCATGTGGGTACAGCTGAACAAACTTCTAGTGACACACAATCAGTCAGAGGCCTTCTTCTAGTTTCTTTCTCAGCTAATTATTAACTTCTTAATTAACTCCATCTGAGTCTATCTACTGCTTGGCTAAAATTATCTCCTTTTAACTTAAAACTAAGTTCTTACTAAACTCTTACTAGATTTGTGTTTCAGTAACCCAAATGCTTTTCCTGCTATTCTAAGGTTTGAGGAAGTTCAAAGCCAGATGATAATGGATGTAGCTTTCTAACTGCAAAACAGATGTTCGGCTGGGACAATGCTAAAAAAGTATTTTTATCCTAACTCTCAGCAAAATTTTGTATTAACCAATCGGAGGCTGTTTGCAACAGCACTGCTTTAAGCAAGATATAAAAAAAGCTTGTTAGAATAAAGAGAATGACCCTTTTTTGCAAAGCACTCAGTGTGTGTTGTTCATCTGTTCCAACAATTGAAATATCTATCGATACTGTTGAAGTGGTGGTTGAAAACAGTGGTCCTGTAGAAAGGTCTGGACCTCCTGTGGCAATTTGGGTTCTCCGCTGGGTGCCCACTGGTGGTCGTGTCCCCAGTCCCCAAACCTCGAGATTTTATACTGTGGTTTTTAGGTGGTACCTCCCCCAGGGCGGGGAGTTTCACAATGAAATGATGTAATCCCATGAGTCATAGGATATTTCTGGAGTTCTATTCTGCTGGTGCCCATTAACAGAGATGAACCTCTCAGGATGGATGGGACTTTGCTGCTGCTGCCCCAGAGGAAATTATAAGGGCTGAGTCATTGATGTGAAGAAAAAGAAACATTACCCCGCCTCGCAGGGCTGCCTCTCTTTCTTCTTATCTAACGCCCAGCTTGCAGCCTGGGGGGTGGGGTGTACACTGGGCAGCTGTTGCAACCGACGCACCATTAACAGTTCATCAAGAAGTGATGTGGATGGTGATAGAATACATACTTTGACTACAACCTAGGATAACAGGGTTGATAAAATAGAGATGTTTTTGTTATTGTTGAGCAGGGCTTGCACAGAGCCAAGGCCTTTGCTGCTTTTTGTAAGGCCACGCTGGCAAGCAGGCTGGGGGGTGCATGGGAGCTTGGGAGAGGACACAGCTGTCACAGGTGACCCAAACTGACCAAAGGGATATTCCAGACCATATGACATCATGGTCAGTATATAAAGTGTGGGTGAGAAGGAGGAAGGGGGGGAAGTTCAGAGTGATGGCATTTGTCTTCCTAAGTGTTATGTGTGATGGGGCCCTGCTCTCCTGGAGGTGACTGAACACCTGCCTGCCCATGGAAAGGGGTGAATGAATTCCTTGTTTTGCTTTGCTTGTGTGTGCGGCTTTTGCTTTCCCTATTAAACTGTCTTTATCTCAAGCCACGAGTTTTCTTGCTTTTACCCTTCCAGTTTTCTCCCCAATCCCACTGGTGGGGGAGTGAGTGAGCGGCTGTGTGGGGCTTGGTGGAGAGCTGGGGTTAAACCATGACACTTTTTAAAAAAACAAACAGTTATATAACTCCCTCTCCATACACTTGGGAAGACTGCTGTGATTTGCTCGTTTTCATTTAAAATAATTTGCACACCTGATGCAATACAATATGGGCTGCAACATGGGCTGCATTAAAATGAACAATTCCAAGGGTAGCATTTGGTCTCCAGAATTGGAGGGAGTGGTCCAGCAGCATCCTGTTATTGCTTCAGCACATCACAGCATCTCTGCTCACACAGAATCTTGCCTTCTGCAACACTGGCTCCCCCAGTGCTCCCTTCTCTTGAGCCAGTCCTTTACAACCACTCACTGCACAAATCATCGAGGACACTCTCAAGGCAATTTTTTTCCAGGTGAGCTTATGATTCTCTTTTCCAGTTTGCATGTCTTTCTCCCTTGTCGAAAACAAAAGAAAATCGGAAAGCAAACACAGCATCTGAGAAATATCACAGAAAACTCCTGGGGAGCACTCACCTGGTTTAAGAGTATTAGTAAAGCATAGCAATTGTTATGGGTTAGGAAAAAAATGAAAATTTGTTTCCTTTCCCCTGGGGTACCAGGGAGGCTGTGTAGTTGGGGAGGGGCTGGCCGGGAATTGATGGGCGATACTTAAGAACAAAAGGGAGTTATCTGTCCAGCCGCATTCCATGCTAATGACACAGAATGGACGATACTTAAGGACAAAAGGGATCACTTGCCCAGCCCAGAAGCCAGGACAATTCCCTCAGTTAAAGAAAAACAAAGACTTGGCAATACTGGCAAGGGGATGTTTTCCTCAGAGGCTGGAGCACCGCGAGAGAACTCCCCGAGACTTGGGCGAGAGGTGGATGGAGACCGGGCTTGGCTCTCTCTCTGCTCAGTGTTCGGTGAGGATGGTCGTGTCTGCAGCAAGTGCCGGTTTCACTCCGGGAACACTGCTACACTGCGACGTCTCTGCCGGCTGGCTCCAGAGCACGGATACACTGTGACATCTCCGAGGGTCCCGCGGCGGCACAGGTCAACCCTGCCTGCCTGCGCTGCTYGCTGCCCGCTGCCGAGCTTGGTGGAGCCGGGCTGCTGCCCTGTGGGTTCGCACCGGGGGCGACCCTCCCCTTTTCCCGTTCGCCGGAGCCGCCATTTGCCACGTGAGGGTCGTTGCGCTCACGCCACAGCGCCCCCTGCAGCCGCGGGGGAGTCACTGCAGCCTCTCTGCTCCAACGGAGGATCTCCCAACAACACACAAGGAACTGATAAGGGGTTTGTCTGTTCTCTTATGGTTGCCGTTTAACTGTCTTTTTTTTATATATTTATTTTTATATATATATAGTTATACAATCCTAGTAAAGAACTGTTATTCTTTTTACCACATCTTTGCCTGAGAGCCCCATAATTTCAAAGGTACAGTAATTTGGAGGAGGGAGGGAGGTCATCCTGTACTCGAGGGAGGTTTCCCACCTTCCTTGACAGACACCTGTCCTTCAAACCAGGACAGCAATATAGCATGTACTTACCATTATATGCTTAAATACATCTCTCTCAGTTTTGCAACTTAAACCAAAAAAATTTATCCCTTAGCCTCAAGGCACAAATTCTTAAAGTCCCTGTGCAAGAGTACATGATGACACACAAATGGAGGTTCCCTTAGAAACAAAAGCAAACTCACTCTGACTCTCTGTTGGACCAGCTCTACCCTTAACATGCCTGTGAACAGTGCTAGCAGTGAATATTGTGATTTTGTGAGTCATGTGTTTGCTTGGGGGTGATTCGTCTACCAGTGACCATTAATGTTGTACATGTTTTTAAATGGTGCTTTCAGAGTTAGGGGGAATTATTTAGAACTTTTATAGCTCTAATTAAAGAGACCAGGAATTTGTTGGAGTTTTTTGGTTGATCCTAGTGATATTTCCAATGACATGTTAGAGAGAAACCATGAATTATGCTTTTCTTCCCTTGGTTTTTGGGTTTGTTTTTTCTATCAAGTTCTCTTACTAGATGCCACAGTATATGAGCCTAAGAGTTTTCCTCTTTTGACTTAAGTTTCAATGATTTACTTTAAACCTCATCAGGTGCAGAAAACCAATTTATGTAAAGCAGAAACTAGAAATACTGGAAACCACTGAGAAAAATGAAGACTGTGGTTTTAGACAGGGGATGAACTAACCAGCTCAGATAGAATAACAGCCAGCATCAGACTGATGCCATCTGTAATGTGAATTATTGAATTAAAATTTAAACTAAGGTCTTCGAGTGGACAGACACTTTCCCAGTGGTTGAGTGACATATCTAGGTCGTTACTGGCACTTTCAAACTTGCCTTTTTTCTTTCTCTGACAAGTGATATTTCTTGCTTGTGGTATTTTATTGCAAGCCTCCCTTCTCTCTGTTCTCTGAAGTCTCTTGTGGAGGTCCCATCCTAGATATGATGTCAGCCTTGCTGTTACCAAAAATTGGTAAAATACAACTCCTTATCACCAATGTAGCATTAAGAAGCAGGCATTCTTTATTCAGCACCAGATGCATGAGGGGATATTTCCTCCAAAATATCGTGCATGCTGAGAACAGAAAAGGCTCCTGTTTATATACTTCATTTTACATACATATTCATAGGTTTTCCCAGAAGAAACATCAATATGATAATGTAAGGCCCCAGAACTCGCTCGCCGAATCTCTTAAAAGGGCTTAAGTTTTTTTTATGTACACTGAGTTAGATGCAAGGGAGAAATACCAACAAGATATTCCTCAAGAGGTCAAAACAACTAAAAATTTACTGGCAAACTTCAAAAAATCAGGGAACTTTAGCAAAAGTTTAAAGCAACATTCAGTCAACATAAAGCATTTCACAAAGCATTAACTTAGCAAACTCTAAGCCCATTCAATTTAGCAAACCCCAACCCATCTGAACTTAAGTTACTCAAACTTTTAAAAGAGGGAATTATAAGAAGAAGAAGAAAGAGAGAGAAAAGATAGTGTCATGGTTTGACCTGGTGTGAAACAATTAATTGGTTAAAAACAGGTAAAGGACAGTTCTATGAGCCATTTAGTATTCCTGTGACATCTCTGTGAAGGGAATGTTATAAAAAAACCCTAGGAAGTGATGCAAAACACTCTCACTTCCTCCCTTGCTCCCTGGCTCCTGGCTGACTACTAGCAAGGGAGTGGCTCTCCCCCGACCCCCGGGCCAGGGGCTCACGGCCCAGGGGGCCGGGGGGGCAGCCGGCCTCACTCCCTACCAGTCCTGTGCTGTTCCGGACCTGAGTGGAGCTGGTCTGATACCATCTGGACCAAGGCCAAATAACAAAGCCACCAAGCCGAGAAAAGCCGAGGCCGAGAAGAGGAAAAAAAAGCACTCCCTTCGACTTCGGAGGTGTATTGGTAAAATTGAAGGGTGACCTTGCTGTCGCAGATAAGTGAGAAGTACAGTACTTAATAGCAGCCAAAAGACTTACTAAAATTTGGACGGCTGCCAGTGCAGAGAAAACAGAATGGAGGAGGAAGAGTTTTTTAAGCCCGAGAAACAATTCTAATACAACAGCATTATCTTAGTGGGAGCATGTAACTTATAAATACTTTTGTAGGCATTTTTTGCAAATACTAACTTCTTCTCTAAGCTAGAGAGAAAGGAAAGCAGTCACGTAAAAGACTAAACATGGAGCCAGCAGCCAAATGGAAGAGAAGGCAAGGAGTGGCAGGAAGTGCCAAGGAARCCATGTTTACCAGCAAGGAGATCCATATATTTTTCTGTGAGCTCTGCTGTGTGATCTGGAGTAATACCAAACTAAGTTTCTCTTTAAATCGCAATATTGAGCCATGGGGGAGYGAGAAATTTGCAGCCTAAATTAAGAASATTTTCAHGTTGTGTGCAGATGAAGCTTGCAGCCTTTGGAGATTGTAAAGCAGGAGCCTGTTGCCTTTAGTGCCTTTAGGCTGAAATAACTTACTCTTAAAATGTTCAACCCCAACAGACTTTTCTTGTGACCCACAAACTGCGGAGTGTTTGTGGGAGAGAGAATACACCACTGCAAAATCTGGGCGGGCTGTGGTGTTTCTGAAAAGTTTGGAACCATGCCCAAGATACTTCTTTAGAGAACTATCTTCCGTGGGATGAATCCCACTACACTACAGAAAGAACTCTTTTTATCCTATGAGGTGGCAATAAGAACTCTTAATCATAACATCAGAATCTCATGTTTGTCTTTTGTGTAATCAGTGAGAAAGACTGGAATGTATGGGGGGAGAGTAATATTTGTACATTATGCCTTACTATTTTTCATTATTTTTTATTCTTTCTATTTTTAGTCGAGCTAGGAAATAAATCATTTAATCACTTTTCAAGTTTGCAGCCTGTTTTTGCTGTCTCTTCTCCTCTAAAGAACTAAGCGTGAGGATCTGGAGTTTGCCTCCAGCTCAACCCTTCACAGATAAAGAATGAATATAGCTACCACTCCTGATTCCAGCAGTATTCAGATGATACAGAATCCAAGGGGAGGTAGGGTCAAGACAGTGTGCTTGCCTCGTGTCCCGGCTTAAGTATACTTTGGCTTTCCTGGGCCCTTCCCCCAGGTGGGACTTCCAGTCTGGTGGCCACCTGGGAGATGGGTTAGGGGCTCCAGGGCTGAGGTGTAGAGCATTGCCTCCAGTGTGCCAGTGATTGGTGGCTACTGCAGGGGCTGGGCTACAGGCTCCAGGGGAGTGGGATGTGTGGAGCAATGCATCGCCTCACCAGGGCAAGACTTGACTTTCAAGCCAGCAATCCTTCCAGTCTCTCACAGATAACCATTTCCCCAAAGTCATTAGCATATATTTCCTCCCATCGGTGCATGAGTTCTCTTGTCCCAGGGGTGCCTCCAGTGGTCCCTGGTGGTTGGTGTCATGGGTGGAGTGGTAGCTTCAGACAAAGTTTATTAAAGAAGCCCTGCTGCTGAGTCACGAGGTGTCGAGAAGACCCCCTTGCTTTCTAAAATTCCAAGAGAGAGGAGCCTGGGGGTGACTGGATCCTCTCTTAGACTGTCAAAGGTTTAAGTTTTGCAACTTTGTCCTGCAAGTTTTAATGATGGCAAATCAGATATATTTATAAAAGATGAGTTATTTATTACTATTTATTTATTAAGGCAAATGAAGATCTTGATCAGAATTACTACACAGTATAAAAGCTAAAAACACTAGTCAACTATAACATAAAATGGCAAAGTGCACTATATTAAAGTAATTACGTTAAAGCAATTATATATTAAAGCTAGCAAAAGAAGTATTGAGGTCGATGTATCTCACCACACTTCTTTTCAGTGGAGTACTTCTTCCTCTTTCTCTCAATCCCTGGGAAGTAACTGTGGAGAGGCATCCCAAATCCACAGGAGAAACTCCATATACTTCAAGAAGGGTATGTGGAAGAATCTAACTGTATGAAAGTATGCTGGACTTTTATAGCATAAAGAAGTTGGCTGCCAGTCATATGCCTCTAGGTCAGTTTAGCAGCTTATCTGTCTGTCTCAGTTTGGACAAACTTAGGAGGAAGACTAGAGGAGTCTCCTCTGCAAACAATAGGGTTTGAAAACTCCCTTCCCCCCACCTTAGGAACTTCTCAGAGGAAAGTGAAAAAAACCCCTGTTTATTTAACAAACAAGCTGCTGGGGGGGGGGGTGCATGCAGGCACCAGGGGAAGGAAAGAAAAAAACAAAAATGAATAATGATAAATAATAAACCTCTCGTGGTGGAGAAACCTGGATGAATTCAGAGTCCTTTTTCCTGGGTGTGCCTCTGCTCTGTCCTGAAGCTAGGGTACAGTGTAGACCCCTCTCTGGGCCTAGGGTGTAGGCCTCTGTCATGGTCTGGACAAACTTAGGAGGAAGACTTGAAGAGCTTCCTCTGAAAAAGATAGGGCTCAAAACTCCCTTCCCCTCCCCTTAAGAATTTCTCAGAGGAAAGTGAAAAAAACCTGTTTATTTACCAAAACCCAGCTGCTGGGGGGGGTGCACGCAGGCACCAGGGGAAGGGAAAATAAAATAAAAATAAAAATGAATAATGTTAGATAATAAACCTCTTGTGAGGAGGATAACCTGGATGAATCAAAGTCCTGAGTCCTTGGCAGGTGTGGTCTTCTGCTCTGTCTCTAGCTAGCTGCTTGAGTACGGAGTAGGCCCTGTTCAGGCCGGGGGGGTGTAGGCCCCAGAGAGATGGTATGTAGAACTGAGCCCAGTTATCTGTTGTACAGTTCCAAAGGAAGAAGAAAAAGAAAATACAGTCCCAGGAAAAGAAACTGTCTTCTTCCCTTGCCTCAAGCAGAGAAGGGAAAAAAACCAAAAGCAAATTTTAACTCCGTCCAAATATCTCTCAGCTGAGTAAAAACCAGACGAAAGCCCACAAGAAAAAAAAGAAAGGTAAAGGTAAAAAAGTGTCCCTTCGCCTCCAACTATAGAAAGTGACTGCCTAGATGTTCTCTCCTCAGAACCATAACATAGCGAGCTGATAAAGGTGAAAGAATGTAAATATCCTTCAAAGAAAACCAAAACATAGCTCCTGGCTTCTCAAGCCAGCTTAAAGACACAGAGTTAATACTTTTCATTAAGCAGGCAATTGGGATATATAGCATCATATAGTCACTCCAGGACAGCCTCCCAGTAATGGTATGTAGAACTGAGTTCAGTTGTCTGTTGTACAGTTCCAGAGGAAGAAGGAGAAAAACCCACAGTCCCAGGCTAGGAGACTAGCCAGAAAGAAACAAAAAGTCCCCAACTCTCTGTCTCTCTCTCTCTCCTGAGAAATACAGGGCCAAGAGAGCTAACAAAAAAGTGAAAGTGGTCTCTCTCCTGAGAAACACAAAGCCGAGAGACATAGCTAGAAAAAAGTAAAAGTTCCCTTCCGAACTCAGCTGCTGAAGTGGCAGCCACAGCAGTGATAAGCAAGGAATGTGTATATGTCCTTGAAGCAGTTGTGCTGAAAAAATTGTTCTGGCAGCTTTAAAGGCACAGGATCTCATATGAAGCATGAAGCGACGATAGGGGATATGGGATCAATAAAGTCACCTCAGGACACTGTCAAACCTTACTTCAAAAGGACAGATGTGTGTTTGAAGATGGTAAGTCGGGCTGGCCTTTCAGCATATTCAACACTAAAAATACTACTATGGTGCCACCGAAGGTTTACCATATATAGCTAGCATTGCTTTTGTCTTTTGACTGGATTCCAGGCCAAGCAGATAAGCTTTATCAGGGCAAAGCATCCTGACACAGTGATATTTTTATACTTTTATATTTTTATATTTCTTTAAATCATAACCAAAATGGCTACATACCTCCTTTCCATTGCAACCAAATTGTTCTAAAATAAACCTTTTATATTTTATATATATATACACCAGTCATTCACTGTTGTTTCGCTCTAATCCATCCAAAGGGATCTGTGAACAAGAACCTGTTACTCTGCCTCAGGGGTGGGTCATAACACAGGTGTACTGCTGACTGTGCCCGCAGGTGTGCCAGATGTTATGAGCCCAGCTTTAAGGTCTGGTACCACAGCTTCCTTTGCAGCAGGGAAGAGTGACTCTCAGAAAATGCCTCCTAAGTCCCCATTGACCCTAAGCTACACTCAGCTGCACAGTTTGCACAGGGTCCCATCAGTGCTGCCTTCAGGCAAGGACTGTTCCAGCTCATGGTGACCAAGAGACCTGAGGGACGAAGCCCCAGTACTTGTTCTCTGCATACCTGTGTGCCACAGCTGTTCAGAGGGACCTAATTGGATGAAATTTTTAAAGGCATTTCCAGGACAAACCTAGAGATCACCACTGCCAGATTTCAAGTCACAGCTTTAAAGAGCCAGAGCTGATGGCTGGAGTTAAACCATGACAATGTGCAAACTGTAGATTTGAAAGGTCTATAGCTTTGCCAAAAAGTCACAGCCTTCATGCAGAGCACTATTGCCTTACCTCAGCAAAATTTCAAGTCCTGCTCTTCTTACCTTTCCTGAGACCCGAGTTTCCAGAGTTTAAACATTTCCAGAGAACATTTCAGTGACAGCATAATTGATTTTAAACATGCTCAAGTATTAGTCTTCCTCAGAGTGAGACTTGTAGGAGTAAAAATGGTCTAGGGTGAGGTAGGTCAGTAGCATGGAAAATTTCAACCCAACATTCAAAGTTTGGCAGAACTGTCTGCAACAGAGAAGTGATACCTCTTACAGGATGTGTTCTGCCAGGTCTGAAGTAATTCTGACCCTGGAGTATTTCAGTCTCATAAAAATTTACCAAATATATTCTCTGGTGCACATTATCCATGGAAATGCAACCACATAAGCTGTTTCAATAGCCGACATATTCCCCTGGGAAAGGAGGAAGAAATTATGCAGGAAGCCAGAATTTAGCCAGAACTGCACCAGGGTTAATTTGCACTTTTTATTTCCCCCGGAAAAGGGGTATGGAATATATATATTGACCACAGGAGGTCAGAGGCTTTGAGCATAGCCTCTGCTTAAGCACCCAGATGGTGTGGGAGCTGCCCACCCCACCCCAGCTGGAGGGAGGCTCTGGAGCCACTCTCCTGTAGCATCTGGGTGAAAGATGAAGATTTAAGAGCCAAAGCTACTTAACCTGTCAAAGCACAGCACAGATTGCTCTCTACAACTACCTGAAAGGAGGTTGTAGACAGGGGAGGGTCCCCCAGGTAACAAGCAATAGAAGAGGAAATGGCCTCAAATTGTGCCAGGGGAAGTTTAGATTGGATATTTGGAAAAAATTATTCACTGAAAGGGTGGTCAAGGATTGAAATAGGCTGCCCAGGGAAGTGGTGGAATCACCATCCCTGGAAGTGTTAAAAAAACATGTATATGTGGTGCTTGGGGACATGGTTTAGTGGTGGACCAGGCAGTGCTGGCTTAATGGTTGGACTCGATGATCTTAGAGGTCTTTTCCAACCTTAATGATTGTATGATTCTACAAGGGGATGTGGCTACAGCCTGATCAGAAATTGTTCTGTACTTCATGACTTAGAATCACCTCCAATGTTGGGGCTGCAGGACAAGGAGGGAGGCTGTCTCAGTTTTGAGACAAATTTAAGAGAGGACTCTCTGGAATGAATCCTCCTCTCCAAAAGGGTTCCAACAATCCCCTTCCACCAACAGGGAATGAATACTAGTAGACAAAAGTAAAAAAAAAATTAAATTGTCTATTAACAAACAGAATGCCCACCCACAAGGCAGGGAAAAAAGTAAATAACTGTTAAGCACTAAACCATCAGAACCCACTTCCCCACACACACACAGAAACAAAAACCCAAAAAGTGTCCAGAGAGTGGGGTCAGTGCAGGAGGAATACACCTTTCCCAACACAAGGTCCAAAATGGCGCCGGCTTTCCACGCTGAGGGCAGCAGACCTCCCCCATGGAGCAGTCCAGCAGCAGAGAAAAATCCCAGTGGCTACCTGGTGTCGACCTCCCGTCTCCATGGCAGTCACGGCAGATGAAACAGCTGGGCTGGAGCCTTTTGGTGTGCTCTTCTCTCCCTGGGACTTGGGGGGTGGTGCGGAGCGGCTCCACTCCCAGCGATCCCGCTCCTGCCAATGTCAGAGCAGCAGCCCATTCAGTTCAGCTCTCAGCAGTTAAAAGATGCTACTCCAGTTTCTCCAGGTGAGGGAAAGGAAAAGTTTTTTGCCTGGGCCAAAAATGAAGTCAGCCACTCAGAGAAACCACACTGCACAGCCAAGCAGGAACCACACTGCACTGAGCCACTGGAAGCCTGGGCAGCGAGCTGGATTATAGTGCAGCAAAGCAGTCGACTGCTCCCGGCAAAAATGCTGACTGTTGTCTGTTCCCACCTGGGCACAGACTGACCCACCCTCAGCTAAGAGACTGCTAAGTAACAATGTAGCAGTATCCTGGTAGGGAACACACACCTCGGCATGCATATTGCTGCTGCCCAGCTCCCCAAACTGGAAGAAGAGAGAGCAACTCTGGCCCCGCCCCCACCAGGATCCTGGCTGGGCTCACGCGATACCCCCAAGGGGGGGGTTTAGAAAGAGAAAACTGTAAAAATTTTTTGGGGGGCATAACCTGGATGTGGGATAATGATCCCGAAGACAGAGGCATTTCCTTTTCATCCTGTGTTCTCCTCCTGGAGGGGAATCTTTCCCCATGATGGCCAAATGTGGAATACCTGAGACTGTCTCCTGGGACAATGGCACAGTGCACACATTTGACTTTGGTTTATGAGGGTGTGTTGGGTTCCTTCTGCATGGAACTGCAGCAATCTCTTCTGTCACATTTGCATGAGAAGGGCAATCTCAGATTCCATTACACCAGCACTCTGTCCTTCATTTGCACAAGCCCAACATGGTATACCTGACACTCCATGCTCAGGAATCGCTCTGCACTCCATGCTCTGATGCAAGACCGGGACCTCCCTAGTGGTGATGGCAGCTCAGATGAGAGGGAAGAAGGGTCGACTCTCCCAGGCACCCATGAGAGCAGTGATCAGTCTTTGGCACTGCTAACGGCAGCCGGTACATGCTGGGAAGGGAGGCAGGGCTTTATCACGATGTTGCACTACCGTATTGTGGCGAGGCAGCTCACCTCTCTCTCTCTCCCCTTCCTTCTTGCTGTCAAGATTATCTGCTGTTTGCATACATTAGATCTCCCCTTTCCCCATGGTCTTGCGAGACTCACAGGTGCCAGAACTGAATGACAGTAAACAGCTGTTGTGGAGAGGGATTATACTGGAATTCGTGACTGACAGGCACTAGAACTTTATGGCTATAAAAGATCACCATAACTCTCACAAAATTGGAAAACCTTCTATGCACCTCTAAGGTGTGTATGAGGGCAGACCCCTCAAGCCGCGGGATGCTGGGCTCGAGTACACCTTCTCTTCTAGAAGTTGAGTGAAAGGAGACTTCTATACATCATTATCCTTCGTTGGTAAGATATCTATTGGTTTCCTAAGCTGTACTATTTCTTCGCTAGCTGAACTATTGGTACCTATTTCGTGCACTGTATATTTATAATGCAATTTACTAGTAATATTTCTTTATTAACCTGTGTAGTTAATAATTTGTGTGGCCAGCATATTACTCATGGTGACACAGTGTCTTACTAGTGTTATATTTCTTGTCTAACTTGTGTAGTAAGTAGTTTGTTTAGAACCTTATGTCTGTTGTTTCTGTGTCTATTCAATAAATAATCCATTTGTAATAGACCTGATCGGCCATCATTAAGAACCTGCAAACGTGAGTGATTTTACTTTATGCTAAGGTGCAGGCCACCTTAGCAGGACTGCTGTCTACTGCCACAAATCTGAGCAGAGACAAAAGCCTGGTTTAAACTCTTACCACATTCCTTACACGTATAGAGAAGAGGTCCGGCAGGGGTGCTGCTCCGGCTCCAGACAGCCCTCCACGTTGCGGCTTCAGGCGGCGGGGGGGTGGGTGTTTGGTTTCCCCGTGCTCTCACATGTCCAGTGCAGTATCATGGTGATGGCAGCTCCGGTGAGGTTCCAGTCCACCAGCAACTGGGAGATGCTGTCAATAGGCAGCCAGGAGAAACTCCACTGCAGTGCCAAACCCCCTGGGCAGGAGAAGTCCAGCACCAAACACCACAACCATCTCCCCTCCAAGCTGGGTGAGGACTGAACTACCCCCCAGCTAAGAAACTGCCAAAACCATCCCGCTTCCCCCCCTCCTCTAGAACCATTCCAACAGTATGCCAAGGCACTTGGCAACATCTTTTAACTGTTACCTCCTATTCATCCTCCCCAGGCGTCACCCCCTTCTTCTCCCAGCATCTTTTACAGATGACAGATGGGAAGAAATGCCCCTGAGAAACCTAACCCAGAACAATGCCTCAATCCTATCAGTGTCACCAAAACATCATTAACATTGTGCTGAGCACTTCATAATTCCTCACTGACACTGATGGAAATTTAATGTTACTTTGGGTTACTCAGCAGAGTTGCCGTAGTGTAAAATCTGTGCAAATCTTGCCAAAGTGGAGCCTGTGATTTTACACAGAGCTGTAATAAAGCCATTTTAAAGATTTTCTGTTGTGAGTCCAATTTATATGGTAAAACCTCTCCTGACTGAAAAGCCTCAAGAAATGTTCTGTGGTTTCAGACCTGCCTCTGAAGCGCGGATAATAACTCTATAACCCAAAAGTTATAAAGTAGGTATGTTTTATTCCATTATGCCGGGCACATGGGGCACATGGGAATAATTTCTCCAAAGCATGTGCAACCTCTACAAAGCAAATCTCTATATTTATTTCCTAAAAACATTACTATGTATTAAGGTTCCCTGAATTGCCTATATATATGCATAATCTATTCCCGCTTCCCATGATAATGAGCTCTGAGATCATTTCCATACACTTGCGCTTGTGCAGTGCCTCCTTGTGGTCATGGGCAGGGGTCCCCAGGGGTCCCAAGACGAAGTAAGCTGAGTCTTCCTCGAAGTTGAACTTTTCGCCTCGCCTCCTTGCACATGCTCTCTGGTCCCTTGGTCTCAGTCCAAACTTTATGGCTAGTTCCAACCAGTTCAGGGGTCCAGGAGCAGGAAATCAAGTCACGGTTCCTTCATTCTATCAATAGTTTGGCATCCTCCCTCGTTCTGCCTTAGCAAACACAATTAAACCAAGCAAGCAATATATTGTCTAGCAAACAGTAGAGCTCCTGCAGGTGGATATGATTCTGCAGGTAAGCCCTTAACCCCTTAATTCCATTATATCACCTCAATGCCTATTGAGTTCAGCAGAAGGTGCCTTCGAGCACTGAGCTGTGTGGTCCCATCAAAACTTTTTAAATGCCTCTGCTGAGCTTGCAGTAGTTGCTGGGCAGTTTACTCAGAGAAAATAAAACCTAAGAGATGAGTTATGAAATCAGCAATATGGATCCTTTTTAGTTTGAACAGAATTCAAGTATCTATTCCTGACAATTGCAGTGAAAGTAAAAACAATCATATTTGTAACTTGTTGGGGGTTAGGTTTTCTCAAAGGAATTTCTTTCCATTTGTTGCCAAGGAGATGGGAGGAGGCTGCTTTCTAGGTAAAATGGCAGCAATTAAGAGACAAAAGTAATAGCCAAGTACCTTGACATACCACTGAAATGGTTTTGGGGGAGGGGAATGGGCTTTTGGGCAGTCTCTTAGCTGGGGGTGGTTCAGTCTTTGCTCGGCTTGGAGGGGAAACAGTTGTGGGTTTTGGTGCTGGACTTGTCCTGCCCAGAGGGCTTGGCACTGCTGTGGAGTTCTCCTGGCTGCCGATTGGTAAGGCCGCTGCTTGCAGGACCTGCCGGTGGACTGGGACTTTTTTCATCACCCACCCTCGCCGGGAGAGACCCTCACCAACTGCGTGGGTGTTTCAAGGGAAAACCGGGCCCCCACCTCCTCTCTCTCTCCAGAGAGGGCACCTCCCAGCTGCTGGTTGACTGGAACCTCACCAGAACTGCCATCACCAGGATACCGCATCGGACATGTGATAGCACGGAGAAACTCAACACCCCCCACATACCTTCTCTCTCTTCCCGGCGCTGCCATTAACCCCTGGGGAGGCTCCGGGCTTGCATCGGAGTGCCCCCTGAAGCTGCAGGGAGTCACTGCAGACTCTCTGCCTTGCCTGGGCCAACAGCGTGGCCTGCTGGTTGTGGTCGTGACTAAGCCAAAGGGAAAAATTTACTTAATGGATGGGAAAACTTCTGTTATTGTTTTTTTTATTGTTGTTGTTGTTTGTTCTGTTTTATATATATTTGCTAGTAAATAACTGTTATTCCTTTTCCCATATTTTTCCCTGGAAGCCCCATAATTTCAAAGTTATAATAATTTGGAGGGAGAGGGTCATCTTTCCATTCCGGGAAGGTTCCTGCCTTCCTTGTGTGGTAGTTTAGGCACTGCTATAGTGCCAAACACCACGAGATATAATTTCATAGGGGAATTAGCATTTAATTTCATGAGGAGAAATATGGATACTGAGGAGAACAGAAAAACTACACAGCAAAAACAGGCTCCAAGCTTGAAATAGTAAAAAGATTTTATTACTAATAGAACTAAAAATAAAAAGAAAAATGAAAAGATATTAAGGCACACATTCAGACACTTTTTCTTCTTCCCAACTACCTTCCCACTTCCCACCGACCGCGCAAAGGGAAAACAAACATGTTTTTTTTGAGAGTCCTTTATACATAGAAAAGAGTTTTCTTCTGCTGTAACTCATAAACCACTTCTCTCCCACAAAACACTCGCAGTCGGTGGGTCACAAGAAAGTCCAATGGGGTTAGGCTTTTAAGGATGAGCAATCCCAGCCTGGAAGTAAAAAAAAAAGTCGTCTTCATAAACCTCTAAAAGCACTCTAGCGTGAATACTCTTTTTCACGGCTGTGAATAGATTCATCATCCCCCCAGTGTTCCATTAAAATGAATTATAGAGAAATAGTCTGTCACATTACAGCTCATCAAGGCTTGCAGGAGAAAATCTCAGCTCCAGTACTCGATGTATCTGTTCTCTCTGTCTGACCTCGTGGCTGCCACCATGTTTGCTTTCTCCGTGCGTCAGCACTCTCCCCTTCTCTCTAACTTGAAAGAAGATCTAGCATCTGTAGTTGTACCTGGAGGATTTGTCTTATTCGGATTCCTCACAGTGCCTCCTATTATCAGCTGTGCGGTGGTTTCTGATCAGTTCGAAGTAAGCGGCAGCTGAGCCGCCTGGGAAGTGCAGGAAGTCCTGTTGGAAAATCGGAGCAGCGCTGCCACGCAGCCCCAAAGGCTTTTCCCCGCTGTGCACAGTCCAGGGTGCCGGTGGTGGCTGGCAGCTATCACATGGTTGCTTGCAGCTGCTGAAAAATAGGCAGCCCGTGCAGCTTTGGCTGCTGCTGCCCCCTGGGAGGGGGCCCCGCCACTCCTAGGCAGCAGAGCCTAAGATGGTCGACTTCCACCTTCTTTTTCCCAGAAATATGTAACTCACAGAGGCGCAAGCAGCTATCTGATTGGTCTAGTGACCTGTCTATCAACCCTAAGCTTTCAGCCAATCAGAAGAAAGAAGAGCGAAGCAGTTTTTCCTCTGTTCTTAAAAACCCAATTTTTCATAACTTGCTAAAACCATAACACCTTGGCTGACATCTGTCTTTTAAACCAGGACAACCAGAAACCAGGTATAACAGTCTTATGAAGTTTTCTCTGCAAGGCATTTAGTCCTGATGTGCTGCTTTAACTGCTAAGCTGCACTTACATATACATCTAAGAGCAAGCCCTCTTGTAATGCATTTGTGCAGAAACATCCCACATTGACTCTTGAAACAACAGCCACATTATGCTTCCTTGCACAAAACCATCTATCAGTTTAGAGTTCCTTAATCCTGTCAGATTCCAACTGAGCCAACTAACAACCATTATCTATGGGAAATCCTTCTGTGAAATAAAACAGTGTTTTTACTGAAATGACATAATAAAAATTAGTTTCGTTGCCAATGAAAGGAAATACTTGAAGTTTGAAAATTAAGACTCATGGTGTATTCTTTGGTGCTTTTAATCTCAGAAATTATAAGAACAGCACACAAACAGCAAGTGTTACTGGAGCCCTGCTTGCCCTAATCACATAACACACTTAAATGGTGCAATTGTGTTTTGCAAGTTTTTGCTATGTAGACAGCACACACATAGGGGCAATAGCAGAATACTCTCAGGAATAACTTTTCCAAACTCCATCAATGTAAACAAGCCTAGGAATGTGAACAATAAAGATTTTGACCTGGCAGAGTCAGGATGGATCATTCAAAAGCAACTTGCTACCTACCACCACTGAACATTCCCCAAAAGGATGTTGTAATGGCTTTTATGGGCTCCTCTGTGAAAGGCTAAGGAAAACCCAAATGAAAGGTGCATACTGTAGAGCTTATTTCTGCCTGTGGTAAACAAGAGGCAGAAGGGAACCAAGTCATGTTTCCTGACCCTGGACACAGAATACCATATGGATCAGATCAATAAATGACCATGAGCATCTTCAGTGCAGTAATCCTCAGCCTTTTTAACCTACAGTGAACCTGTTGCCTTTTGCCACTTAAAAATCAGAAGCTGGACGATTTTAAGGAGATAAAGAAAGCAGTTACCTTTATTGAAGGCATCCAGACACATTTATGGTCAAGATGTACACCCAAAAATGCACACAAGATGTAGACCAAAAAAATGCACGTCTGTGGCTGCTGAAAAGCTGTCGGCAGAGAGGCCTTCTAACTCTCCCAGCATTTTCGTGAGACTTCTCTCTGTCTCTCTTTTCCCAAGCAAAACTATTATAAACAATCCTAGGAGCTTTTGTAAATTAAATAAGTTTTGACTAAGTTTTGTGCAGCTGTGCTTTGTTATCATTCTTGCTTAGATAAATATTTTGGAATAGGTGGTGTTAGAATTGACCAATGAACTTGGTAGGTGGCTGACCAAGGGTCCAATAGACTCTTGACACTTCTGTAAACTTCAAGCAAGCTAAGGGATATAAGTCTCTGTATAATTATAATTAATTAATTAAAAGCTGGCATCGCTTTGTTCTCTCTGGACTCTAGTGACACACATCTAATACAGGACTCCAACACTTGTATAGGTTTAACAAATTTGCACATTCAACCCCAATCTCCCAATTAGAGGCTTACATTTGCATGCCCCAGTTTGGTACCCCACTAAAACCCCCCCTAACTTCTAGCTCTACTGTTGTTTATACTTTAGGAGACATGGGATAGCGAAATGTTCCTGGTTCCCAGAGGAGCAAGGATGATAAGGTGTTTATGAGACATGGGGTCCTTGGATCTAAAAAGGGACAAGATTATGGAAGGATTTTAGGAATGTTTTTTGTCTAATGGAATACGGAAACTACTAAGCTAAGAATCTATATAGTTATGATGCCTAAAATTGGGAGTACCTGAAACAGAGACTGAACAAAGTGAATAAAAGTATGAATTTATTGAAGGCCTTTGAGTGGTACACCTCTGGTGCAGAGCCTTGCCGATGCTAGGCTAGACCAAGATGGACCCCGATCACGAGTTTTCCCCCCAGATATAGGTTTGGTACATTTGCTTATCAGAAGTTAATTGTCCAATTGCAGTTTCAGGTAATGAAGTAATATTCCCCCTTCACCCCCTCCCAATTCACTTTTGTTTATACTTAGGCCTAGGATAGTGACCTTGTTTTCCAGGCTTAGAGAAAATGTTTTGTCTAACAAGAAGGTGAAGCACATAATATGGATTTCAGAATTACACACTAGTACAGTGCAGGGTTAGAAAAATCAAAAAGCCAATCCTTAAGGCATCATATCCCCCCTTTTAGAGATTCAACAAGGCCTTAACCTTGTTGAGTTTCTATACTACACTAAATATTCCTAGTGGTATACTATTTAACAACAGTAAATATCTAATAATAGTAAATATCTAATTACAATGACATAACTCTTTAATAACAGTAAATATAACTATCTAACAATAGTAATGTTTAATTGGTCATCATGTAGACAAGAATTAACTGCTATGAACAGTTCTTTAATCCAGGATCAGTTTGGTAACCATGAATTGAGGGTATGGAAGATATAATCAAAATTCAAGGTGTTATTTCTGACTTTATGTGAAATTTGTGTTTGCTTCCAAATTCCAGCCGAATCCTTGTTAACCATCCCACTCTGGTCCACCTAAGCCAATTGGTGGCCAGTTACTATTTCCATTTAAAGGTCAGTTGTTTTATTAAAATACATTTTGGACTAAAACTCATGTAAATTGTAGGGCCACTCCCGGGTCATGGTTACCAATTGTGTAGATAACACATGGGAAAGGAACAATTCAAGCTGCATCATTCTCATTTGTGTCAGTCTCTGTTTTTTTCGGTGGTTTCAGGAGTAGAAGCCTTCTTAACTCTGGAGTAGTGAATCCAGGGTCCTTTGCCAGTGAGTTTGACTGCAGTGAGGGTAGTGAGCAGGACTTGGAATGGTCCTTTCCACTTGGCTTGTAAAGGATCATTGTCCCATTGCTTAATATAGACCCAGTCTCCAGGCTGGAACAGATGTGCAGGTGTGTCCAATCCTATAGGTCTGGATAACACAATGTAATTCTGGAGTTTCTGCAAAGTGGAACATAAAGCTATTAGATATTTCTGTAAATCAAGTTTCCCTCTCATATGAATATCACCGGGAATATGAGGAGTCTGATAAGGCCTGCCATACAATATTTCATAGGGACTGATGTTATCTCTCTGCCTTGGTTGTATGCAGATTCTTAGTAAGGCTATAGGCAAGGCCTGAACCCATGTCATGGATGTTTCTTGACAAATTTTGCTAATTTGTGTTTTAAGGGTTCCATTCATTCTTTCAACTTTTCCGCTTGCCTGAGGTCTGTAAGGTGTGTGTAGATCCCAAGTAATTCCCAGAATTCGACTAACCTCCCCAACCACTGTTGCAATAAAGTGAGGTCTGCGGTCTGATGACATTCCCAACGGAACCCCAAACTTCGGAATTATATGATTAAGCAGAATTTTCACCACCTCTTTAGCTGTGTTAGTACGACAGGGGTAAGCTTCCAGCCAGCCACTGAAGGTGTCAACCAGTACTAATATATACCTGTATCCTTCTTTGCATGGTAACTCAGCAGTCTATTTGCCAGTAATCTCCAGGAAGATCCCCTGCCTTTGTAACACCTAACACAACTCTTTTTCTTGTAACAGGATTGTTTTTACAGCAGACTTCACATTTGCTCACTACTGATTGCACAATATCAGTCATTCCCTTTCCCAGTACTACCTTTTTTAGGTGTTTTAAGAGATTTTCAACTCCGAAATGTGTGCTTTCATGTTCTCTCTGAGTTAGTTCTCGAAAGACTAAGGGTGGGACTATAACCTGTCCCACTGGTGTGACAGCCCACCCACTTTCTTTGATGTCCGCTTTAAGAAATTTAATTAGTTTGTGGTCTGCCTGATCGTATTTTGGGGTAAACACTGACAGGTCTATTTCTTTCTTTGGTATTACTGCTAGGATGCCTTTCTCTGCAGCCCCCTTGGCTGCTTTGTCAGCARAACAATTTCCCAATTCAGGAGTGGTTTTCCCTTTTTGATGACCTCTGCAATGCATGATTGCTACCTCTGTAGGTTTTCTAATACTCTCTAAAAGGGCAAGTATTTGTTTAGCATGCTTGATCTGATTACCTTGAGYGTTCAACAGTCCTCRTTCCTTCCAGATGGCTCCATGTGCATGGACAACACTAAATACATATTTAGAGTCAGTCCATATATTTACTTTCTTCCCTTCACTCAGATCTAGGGCCCTCATCAGCGCAATTAGTTCAGCCTTCTGTGATGAYACATCTGCTGGCAAGGCCTTTGCCTCGATCACCTTGTCCTGTGTGGTTACTGCATAACCTGTCTTTCTCTTACCATTTTTCATGAAGCTGCTCCTATCTGCAAAAAGCTCCCAATCTGGGCTTTCCAGGGGCCTGTCCTTCAGGTCTGGTCGGCTGGAATAGACCTCTTCAATTGTTTGTAGACAATCATGTTCAGGCGTGTCATCAATCAAGGTGGAGGACAGAAACATGGCAGGATTAACAACAGAGGTTGTTTTCAGGGTGACATCATCCTGCTCTAACAACAGTGATTGATATTTAAGCATTCGGTTACCGGACAGCCAATGTCCCCCCTTTAGTTCAAGTATAGCTGCTATGGTGTGCGGCACATAGACTACAATATGTTGCCCCAGGGTGAGCTTTCGGGCCTCCTGAATTAGGATGACAGTGGCCGCCAYGGCCTTCAAGCACCCTGGCCAGCCTTGGGCAACATTGTCTAGCTGTTTGGAAAAATAGGCCACAGCCCTCCGTTGGTTTCCAAGGCTTTGTGCTAGCATGCCCAGAGCTGTGTTCAGTCTCTCATAGGTAAAGAGTTCAAAAGGTTTAGTTAGGTCTGGCAATCCCAATGCTGGAACTGACATTAGAGAGTGTTTTAGCTATTTAAAAGGAGCCCTTGTGGCTTCAGTCCATATGATAATTCCCTTTTCAGCTGTTTTCAGTGCTCCATATAGGGGTTTTACCAGTAGTCCGTAATTTGCTATCCATAAACGACACTAACCTACCATTCCCAAAAAGGCTTGCATTTCTCTCACCGTGTGGGGCTCTGGGAGTCAGCAGATGGCTTCTTTCTGTTCTTTGCTGAGCTGTCGGTGTCCTCGAAAGATCTCAAGCCCCAAATAGACTACTGCTGCTTTGGCGACCTGTGCCTTGTCCTTAGAAACTCTGTACCCACTTAGTCCCAGAAAGTTTAATAAACTTACAGTGAGTCGTACACAGTCATCTCTGGTTCGGGTTGCTATTAGGATGTCATCGACATACTGAAGAATGACCCCTTCTGGTTCTTGTCTTTTCCCTTCTTCCAGTTCCTTTGCTAGCTGGTTTCTGAATATTGTCGGGCTATTTTTGAAGCCCTGGGGTAGAACTGTCCAGGTAAGCTGGCTTTTTCTCCCTGTGTCAGGATTTTCCCACTCGAAAGCAAAGAGTTCTTTGCTGTTTTCATGCACAGGGATACAGAAAAAGGCATCCTTCAGGTCTACAACAGTAAACCATCCTAATTTGTCTGTTAGTGTTGTCAACAGGGTGTAAGGATTGGCCACAACTGGGTGAATGTCCTCTGTAATTTTGTTAATTGCTCTTAAGTCTTGCACTAATTGATAGCTCTTGCCATCTGCTTTCTTAATGGCAAGTATGGGGGTGTTATATTTAGACTCACATTGCACCAATAACCCATGTTGGAGAAATTTTTCAATTACAGGTATTAATCCTCTACGACTCTAATTTCAGAGGGTATTGTTTTTGTCTTACCGGTGTGGGTCCTGGTTTGAGTGTTATACTCACTGGTTCTGCTCGTTTGTATCTTCCTGGGATATCACTGGCCCACACCATTGGGTTGACAGCCTTTTCAACTTCAGTAGGAATTTCACTACATTGTTCCTGTATAAAAAGTGCAGCAACTTGGACAAATTTAGATTCAGGAATTATAACTTGTACTCCTTTTCCCTTTTTAAATTTAATTTCTGCTTCCAATTTCTCCAATAAATCTCTTCCCAACAGTGGTTGGGGGGAGTTAGGCATATAAAGGAATTGATGTGTTACCCAATGCTTCYCCAGTTTGAACTTTAAAGGTTGGAAAAATGGCCGTGTTTCTGTTACCCCCGTTGCCCCAACCACATCTACAGTATCTTGACTTAGTTTCCCTTCTAAAGTATTTAATACAGAATATGCTGCTCCGGTGTCTACCAGAAATTCAATATCATTTTTCCCCAGCTTAGCTATAACCGAAGGCTCTGCTGGGGGAGAGGCCTTYGGTCCCCATCATTCTGAGCATGAGTCTTGTTCCACTGTAAGTTGTGGAACTGGGGATTTTTCTTTCAGCATTGGACACTTGTCTTTCCAATGTCCTTTTTTCTTACAAGAAGCACATTGGTCTTGGTTTGCAGGGGAAAAAGTTTTTTTAGATGGTTTCTCTTGAGTCTCCTTTTTACTGGACTGGTGTCTAGCTCTGTCACTTGGTCCCCTATCCCGAAACACTCTCCAGSCCACTTCTAGCATTCTATTTATGTCTTGGACCCCGTCTAGCTTTTGYAACTTTCTTCTTATATCATCTGAGGCYTGACCCATAAACARGAGRATTAGATGTGCTCTTCCYTCTGTTGATTCAGGATCTAGGGTCGTGTATTTGAGGGCAGCTTCTYTTAGCCTGTTTAGAAAGTCAGTGGGAGATTCATCATAGTTTTGTCTTATTTCGTAGAGTTTTGACCAATTTATAGCTTTAGGGACCCCATGTTTCAACCCATACACTATGAGATTCTGGTATCATTTCAACCTGTTCATTTGTGCTGGCACATTAGGGTCCCAGTTTGGATCAGTTAGTGGATAAATATCACCCACTGTACCCTGTAAGGTCCCGGCTGCTATCTGTGCTTCCACCARAGATATAATAGCTTTATCAACCATTTGTCTCTCAATGGGATYAAGCAATGTRTCCAYCATAGCTTGYAAATCAYTCCAGTCTGGGTTTTGTGAATTAATTGCCCTTCCTACTAAAGATGCCACCTTATCTGGATTTTCCTTATATTTTCCCACAGTGGTCTTCCATTGTTCTAATTCTACCAGTGAATATGGGGTTTTTACATATATCGGCCCCTGATTACCGGCCGCTTGCCTCAACGGTGCTTGTAGAATTGGCTTCCCTGCTTTTGACCTAGTATGCCTGGCTACTGGGCTGTGTTCCCCTCTAGCTCCTCTTGCTATCGTTCCCTTCTTCCGCTTAGTGCGAATAACTGTCTCATCTTCTTCAGAAGAGCTRCCTGAGCAAGCGCTATCAGATGCCGTTAACTCTGCTATATCAGGTTTGTCTTGGCCCGTCCCGGTACTAGGTATCTGTATTGGACCAGCTCCGGTATAGGGAGCGAGCTGCCGCAGGCCGGCTCGGTCTGATGACATCATCCCCTGAGCCAGCCTCGCAGCGTGTGATGTTACTGTGGAAACTGCAGGGCCTGTGAGTGGCAGGGACACCACTCCCTCTGTGGGTGGTCCCTGATCCATTCTCCCGGTGATAGACTCTGCCTCTTTGCTCCGCCTCTAGAGGCGGTGCTGTTGGCTGCAGAGACTGGCTTCCTTCTCTCTCAGCCCCCGCCCACCCAGGAATGAATGGGGGAGGGAGAGGCGGACTGGGTGTAGGCGGAAACGGCGACGACCCCCCGGCAGCAGATCACTTGCCTCCCTCTCAGGGCGGCGACCAAGGAGTCGCCGGCCCAAGTGGGAGCGGCTGAACTGCAGCGAGGGTCGTGGGGGTCTGTGGTTGTGGTGGCCAAAGCTGTGGATGCAGAGACACGGCAGAAGCTGCGTTCGCGGCGGCAAGGTGTGCCTCGCCCGGCGCGAACTGCGCTCCGCTCAGTGCAGGGTAGCCTTCGCCCGTGGGGTGCACTCCGCCCGCGGAGTGCACTCCACGCAGCGCAAACTGCATTTCCCCTGCGGTGGGCTGCCCCCCCCCCAACGCGGGTTGGGCACTGTCCGGCGCGGGGTAGGCTCCGCTAGTGGCGAGCTGTGCCCCGCCTAAAGTGGGGCAAGATCTGTCCGCAGGGTACACCTCGCCGGCGGGGCACATCCCGCCCGCGGGGTACGCCTGGCTGGCAGGGTACATCCCGCCCACAGGGTACGCCTGGCCCGCAAGGCACGCTCCGCTCGGCACGGGCCACGCCCCACCCAGCGCGGGGCGGGGTCCGTCCGCGGGGCACGCCTCACCGGCGGGGTACACCCAGCCCGCGGGGCCCGCTTGGCCCGCGGAGTACACCTGGCTGGTGGGCCAGGCTCCGCTCGGCACGGCTTCCACCCCCAGGGGCGGCGGGAATGCAAAGACCTCCGCGGGGGAGACAGGGGGAGGGGTCAGGGATAGCAACTTAGACAGGTGCTTGGACCCATCTTCCACTTCTCCCTTTGTTAATCCCACAGTGTGCGTGGGGGGTGGAGATGGGGGCGGTGCTTGTGGCCTTTCTCTAGCTGTGGGCTCGGCCGCGGACAGCTCGGAGGCGGGAGAGGATTGATCAGTGCCTCTCTCCGGGGACGGCGGGAACAGGGACGCCCCTCCGGCCAGGCTCTCCGGTTCTGATGCCAGAGGAGATCGGAGGGGACAAGAGGAGAGTAGTTCAGACAGCCGCATTAGCCACTCAGCCTCTCCCTCTTTTATTTGCTCCGCCTCCTTCGGGGGGGGCAGAGATGGAGGTGGTGGCAGGGACGCCCCTCTGGCCAGGCTCTCCGGTTCTGATGCCGGAGGAGATTGGGGGCGAGCGGAGGAGAGCAATTTAGACAGCCGCAATAGCCACTCATCCCCTTCCTCCTTTATTCGCCCCGTCTCCCGCATGGGGGGCAGGGACGGGGGCGGCGGCGGTGGTGGCGGGGCTATAGGCGGCGCAAGCCTTAGAGCGGGGGCTACCATATCCATCTCCATCTCCTCCCTGCAAGTACTCCCTGAATCTAATGATGACTGTGGTTTCTGTTTTTTTCCTTTCTTCCTTAGAAGTAATATACCTTCTTTCTTAGGTTCCCGCAGCTTTTCATCCTCTGCCATAGCTATGAAAAGCCTCAAATAATCTAATTCCCAAAACCGTTGTTCTTCACGCAAAAAGGAGGCTAGATTCAATGTCAGTTCGTTATCAAAACTTCCTAACTGTGGCCATTTCTGATTGTTCTTTAGTTTATAGGTTGGCCACATTCGTAGTGATAATCTAACAAGGCCTTCTTTTCCATAGAACTGGTGTTCTCCTACCAGCTTTTCCCAGTTTGCTAACACTGTATCCAAGGGACAATTTTTAGGTATTTCAATATTATTTATGAGAGAAGAGTTATTACCCATGGTCTAATCTTATAAGCAGAAAAATCACAGAAATCAAGCAGAAATCTCATAGAGAAAAGAGAACAAAAAGGGTGTTTTGAACCTGAAAAGCTGGAGCCAGTGGGAGGCAGTCTAAATTACTGCATCACTGCTGGATCCAAGCCAAAGCACAAATACTGCAGTACAAAGTTTTTCACAAAGCTAACAATGAACAGAGAGGGAACTAGCAAGTTAGGACCCCTTGGACCCTTCCTCCCAGGGTCCCAAATGAACAGAGGGGCAACTAACAAAAATAGCTACACCCTCTTGGACCCTTCCCAGGGTCCCAAACTATAAGAGATTTTTAAGCATCCTACCCGGGCGTCAAACAAAACAAAAATAACAAAAATTCCACTTTTATCCACTCACGTGTCCCTGGTCCCTGTGTTGAAGAGGGTTGAAGAGGGGTTCTTGGGCTCTGGTCCCGCTGGACTGTAGCTTCAGCCTCCCTGTGCCGGCAAGGGGGGGCAGGAGCTGGATGTCCAGGAGGGTGTCCAGGAGAGTGTCCAGGGGGGTCTCCAGACGCCTCTTGTCCCATCTGGGGTGCCAATACTGATGCCTAAAATTGGGAGTACCTGAAATAGAGACTGAACAAAGTTAGTGAATAAAAAGTATGAATTTATTGAAGGCCTTCGAGTGGTACACCTCTGGTACAGAGCCTTGCTGATGCTAGGCTAGACCAAGATGGACCCCGATCACGAGTTTTCCCCCCCAGATATAGGTTTGGTACATTTGCTTATCAGAAGTTAATTGTCCAATTATAGTTTCAGGTAATGAAGTAATATTCCCCTATTCA
>JACAXG010000385.1:40756-53258 GCA_018881555.1 Amblyornis subalaris
GCAGAGACGAGCAGCTCCGGCTGGAGGTTGGTTACAGCGTAACTCTGAACCCTGTGCTGCCGCGGGACCCTCGGAGATGTCACAGTGTATCCGTGCTCTGGAGCCAGCCAGCGGAGGCGTCACAGTGTAGCAGTCTTCCCGTTGTGAAAACCGGCACTCGCTGCAGACACGACCGCCCTCACCGAACGCAGAGCGGAGAGTGAGGCAAGCCCCGGTCTCCACCCACCTCTCGCCTAAGTCTCTGGTAGTTCTCCCGAGATGTTCCAGCCTCTGAGGAAACATTCCCCTTCAGTATTTCCAAGTCTTTGTTTTCTTTAATTGAGGGAATTGTCCTGGCTTCTGGGCTGGGCAAGTGATCCCTTTTGTCCTTAAGTACCATCCATTCTGTGTCATTACCGTGGAATGCAGCTGAACAGATAACTCCCTTTTGTTCTTAAGTATCGCCCATCAATTCCCGGCCAGCCCCTCCCCAACTACACAGCCTCCCTGGTACCCCAGGGGAAAGGAAACAAATTTTAATTACTTTTTTTTTCCCTAACCCATAACAATATAAAAGCAAAAATCTCTTTGGCATCATTCCCCCCTTTAAAGGCTTGACAAGGCCTCTACCTTGTTGAGTCTCTACTCTATATATATATAACCACAGCACCGACTCACACAGCCAGCTATCATACAAACACCAATTATAACTACAGCTACTATGAACAATTCTTTTATCCAGGCCCAGTTTGGTAACCATGAAGTGAGTGTGTGAAAGATATAAAGTTTAGTGTGTAATTTTTGAAAGCTACCTGATTCAAGATTTGAGTTTGTTCCCAAATTTTGGCCAAATCCTTGCTGACTCTTCCACTCTGGTCCACATAAGGACAACTGGTGTTAGTGACTGCACACATGCCTCCTTGTGCAGCTAGCAGGACATCGAGAGCCATTCTGTTTTGCATAACTACACGAGACAAGCTATGAACTTCTTGTAAGACTGCAAGTGCATCTGAGGTTCGCTTTTCAATATGTTCAATAACAGCCGAGATGTTAACAATTGCTTTTTCTAGTTCAATTACACCCAAAGAGGGAATGAGAGCCCTAAATATACTATGGAAAATCGTGGTACGCTCAGCAAGGGGATTGGTGGATCTTTGCATCCTCCTCACATAAGTTTTTACCCACCCTCTTTGTTCCTCAATATGATCAAATATTGTTATGTTTGGAATTACACCCCAAGGGCACAAGTCCAATCTCTGTTTATGGGCAAAATTTTCCAGGCCTCACTCTCACATACCCAATACCACCGTGTCCCCTGTGGGAGAACCAGTCTCACAGACGTCCATGCTGATTTTACCTTTACTTCAGATTTGTTTTTATGACAATATGGAGGAAGAACAGTCTTTACTGTGATATTAACAATCACACAGGGAACCGTATAATTTTCATGGCTAATTAGACTACTTAGGGTCATAGGCAGGTAGGCCTTTCTGACTCATACCCATTTCTCTGAACAGTTTGTCTTTAGTGGAACACCAATCAGTGGCCAGTTACTGGTCACGTCAATTGTTGGAATTTGAGTAAAAATCCAAAAGTCGTTCTTATGAAGAGCTTTGGATACATTTTGGACCAGACTCACATGCAAATTTTGGTTCCAAACTCACATCATGGTTACAATGTGTGCAGATAAAAGACACAAAAAGAACAATTTAGAATACATCATCCTCGTTTGTATCAGTCTGTTTCCTGGGTTGTTTCAGGAGCAAAAGCCTTTGTCACTCTGGAGTAGTGAATCCAGGGTCCTTTGCCAGTGACCTTGACTGCGGTGAGGGTAGTCAGGAGGACTTGGAAGGGTCCTCTCTCCTTGGCTTGTAGGGGGTCAGTGTCCCACCAATTGATATAGACCCAGTCTCAAGGCTGGAACAGATGAGCAGATGTGTCCAATTCTATGGATCTGGATAACATGATGAATCACTGGAGCTTCTGCAAAGTGGAACTTAAAGCCATTAAATACCTCTGTAAATCAAGTTTCCCCCTCATTTAAATTTCTCCCAGAATATGTGGAATTTGATAAGGCCTGCCGTATAATATTTCATAGGGACTTATGTTGTCCCTCCACCTTGGTTGGATACAAATTCTCATGCTATAGGCAAAGCCTGAACCCATGTCATAGATGTCTCTTGACACATTTTGCTAATTTGTGTTTTAAGGGTTTCATTCATACGTTCAACTTTGCCACTTCCTTGGGGCCTGTATGATGTGTGCAGGTCCCAAGTAATTTCCAAAATTTGGCTAACCTCCCTAACCACTGTTGCAACAGTGTGGCCCTCTATCTGATGACAACACCAAAGGAACCCCAGACCTTGGAATTATATGATGGAGCAAAACTTTCACCACTTCTTTGGCTGTGTTAGTTTGACAGGGGTAAGCTTCAGGCCATCTGCTCAGTGTCAGCCAATACCAATATGTACCTGCATCACTTTTTGCGTGGTAACTTGGCAAAATCTATTTGCCAATAATCTCCAGGAAGACCTCCTGCCTTTGTTACTCCAAACACAATCCTTTTGCTCGTATCAGGATTGTTTCAACTGCAGATTTCACATTTGCTTACTATAGATTGTACATCAGTCATTCCTCTTCCTATTACTACCTTTCTCAGATGTTTCAAAAGATTTTCTGTTCCCCAATGAGTGCCCTCGTGTTCTCGCTGAGCTGTCTCCCAAAGGATCAGGGGTGGGACTACAACCTGCCCTACTGGTGTGACAGCCCACCCACTTTCTTTGATTTCAGCTTTAAGGAACTTAATTAACTTGTGATCTTTCTGATCATACTTCGCGGTAAACCCTGACAGATCAATTTCTTTTTGTGGTACCACTGCAAGAATGCCTTTTCCTGCAGCCCCTTTTGCTGTTTCATCAGCAAAGTGATTTCCCAATTCAGGAGTGGTTTTTCCTTTTCGGTGACCTCTACAATGCATGATAGCTACCTCTGTAGGTTTCCAGATGCTCTGCAGGAGTGCAAGGATCTGTTCAGCATGTTTGATCTCACTACCTTGAGCGGTCAGCAGTCCTCTTTCCTTCCAGATGGCTCCATGAGCATGGACAACACTAAATGCATATTTAGAGTCAGTCCATATGTTTACCTTCTTTCCTTCGCTCAGTTATATAGCTCTCATCAGTGTGGTCAGTTCAGCTTTCTGCGATGATACATCTGATGGCAGGGCCTTCACCTTGATCACCTTGTCCGTGGTTGTCACTGCATAACCTGTCATTCGCTTACCATCTCTCATGAAGCTGCTTCCATCGGTGTATAGCTCCCAATCTGGGTTTTCTTGAGGCACGTCCTGCAGGTCTGGTCTGCTGGAATAGGCCTTTTCTATTGTCTGTAAACAATCATGCTCAGGCACATCGTTAATTGACGTGGAGGACAGAAACATGGCAGGGTTAATGACAGAAGTTGTTTTCAGGGTAACATTATCCTGTTCTAACAACACACCTTGGTACTTAAGCATCCTGCTAGGGGGCAGCCAATGGCCTCTTTTTTGTTCAAGTACAGTTAGTACTGCATGGGGTACATACACTACAATGTCTTGCCCAAGACTGAGTTTCCAGGCCTCTTGGATCAAGATGACAGTAGCCACAACAGCTTTCAAATACCCAGGCCACCCTTGGCTGACACTGTCTTGCTGTTTTGAGAAGTAGGCAACAGCTCTTCAATGGTTTCCGAGGTGCTGCACCAGTACCCCCAGAGCAACATTCAGTTGCTCCTGTGTAAAGAGTTCAAAAGGTTTAGTTAAGTCTGGCAGTCCCAGTGCTGGGGCTGACATCAGAAAATGTTTCAGGTGCTTAAATGCAGCCTTTGTGTTCTCTGTCCACATGATAACTCCCTTTTCGGCTGCTTTTAGTGCTCCATACAGAGGTTTTACCAAGAGTCCATAATTTGGTATCCATAAGTGACACCAACCTACCATTCCCAGGAAAGCTTGCATTTCTCTCATAGTGTGGGGCTCTGGAAGACGGCACATATCTTCCTTCCGTTCTCTGCTGAGTTGTCAATGTCCACGGAAGATCTCAAGCCCCAAATAAACTACTGCTTCCTTGGCAGCCTGTGCCTTCTTTTTTGAAACCCTGTATCCACTTAGTGCCAAAAAGTTTAACATGATTATAGTGATTTGGATGCAGTTATCTCGTGTTTTAGCTGCAATCAAGATATCATGAACATATTGAAGAAAAGCCCCTCCTGATTCTTGTCTTCTCCAATCTTCCAATTCCTTTGCTAGCTGGTTTCCAAATATTTTTTGGCTGTTCTTGAAACCCTGGTGTAGGACTGTCCAAGTAAGTTGGGTTTTCCTCCCTGTTTCAGGATTTTCCCACTCAAAAGCAAAAATCTCTTGACTGCTTTTATGGACAGGAATGCAGAAAAAGGCATCCTTAAGGTCTAAGACTGAAACACCCTAATTAATCTGTCAGTGTGGTCAAAAGAGTATAGGGGTTTGCTATAACTGGGTGTATGTCCTCTGTTATTTTGTTAATTGCCCTTAAATCTTACCATCAGCTTTCTTTACTGTAAGGATGGGTGTGTTATATCTAGACTCACATTCCACCAATAACCTATTGTCTTGGGGTGACTTTATGATGCTGTATCGCCTATCGTCTGCTCTATGCCAGATATGAATCCTGTGCCTTTAAGCTGCCAGGTGAATTCTTCAGCACAGCTTCTTCAAGGACACTCACTCCTCTCCCCGTGTTCACCGCTGCTGCCGGCGCTGGCAGAGGGAGCACCTTTTTTTTTCCTTAGCCAGCTCTTGGCCCTATTTCTCAGGAAAGAGATGGAGAGTTAAAAAACCTTTTTTTTTTTTTGATGATACAAAGTGAATTTATTACTAATAAGATCAGAGTAAAAGAATGAGAAGTAAAATAAGCCCTTAAGAACACCCTTTTCTCCCCCCAACCCCTCCCTCCTTCCCACTGATGGTGCAGGGAGACGGGGTGGGGGTTTTGGTCAGTTCATCACCCAAGATGATCTTTCCACTGCTCAGGGAGAGGAGTCATTTCCCTGCTGCACCGTGAGGTCCCTCTCATAGGAGACAGTTCTCTATGAACTTCCCCAGCGTGGGTCCAAGCTCACGAGCAGCAGCACTCCCAAAACTGCTGCAATGTGAGTCCATCCCACGGGTAGACAGTCCTCACAAAACTGCTGCGGCGTGGGTCACTGCCACGGGGTGCAGTCCTCCAAGGATGGCTGCTCCAGCCTGGAAGCAAGGCGTCTATCTCCGCTGGGACTCCCGCCAGACCACGGTGTCCTGGTATCCACCCGCTCCAGCGTGGGCACCTCCTCCACGGGCTGCGAATGGATCTCTGCATCCCCCGTGGGCCCCCATGGGCTGCAGGGGGACAACCTGCTTCACCATGGTCCTCACCACAGGCTGCAGGGAAATCTCGGCTCCGGCACCTGGAGCAGCTCCTCCCCCTCCTTCTTCACTGACCTTGGTGCCTCCATTGTTGTTTCTCTCACATGTTCTCACTCCTACTCTTCTCTAGTTGGAAATTTACAACTGCGCCACAAACTTTGTTGTGATTTCTTCTTAAATATGTTATCACAGAGGCGTTACCATCATCTCTAATTGGTCCAGCCTTGGTCAGCAGCACGTCCATCGTCAGAGCCATCAGGAATTGGCTTCTAGCAGCTTCTCAGAGAAGCCACCTCTGTGGCCGCCCCACTACCAAAAACCAGGCCCTGCAAAACCAACGCACCTGTATTTAAGGAATTTTTCAGTTATGGGTGTCAATCCCCTACGACTTTCTAATTTCAATGGATATTGTTTTTGCCTTACCAGTATGGCTCCTGGTTTGAGTGCAGTGTTTACAGGCTCTGCTTGTTTGGATCTTCCTGGAACATCATTGGCCCACACTATTGGAATGACAGCATTTTCAACTTCTATGGGAGTTTCACAACAATTTTCATGTATGAAAAGTGTGGCTACTTAGACAAATTTAGTTTCAGGAATTATAATTTGTACTCCCCCTCCCCTTTTCAATTTAATTTCTGCTTCCAATTTCTCCAGTAAATCTCTCCCCAGCAGCAGCTTAGGTGAGTTAGGCATATAAAGAAATTGGTGTTACCCAGTGCTTCCCCAATTTGAATTTTAAATGTTGGAAGAAAGGCCGTGTTTCACTTATCCCTTTGGCACCAATCACGTCTACAGTATCTTGACTCAATTTCCCTTCTAGAGTATTTAACACAGAATGTGTTTCCCTGGTATCTACCAAAAATTCAATGTCATCTTGCCCTAGGTTTACTGTAACCAAGGGCTCCCTGGGAAAGTCCTTCGGTCCTCCTCATTCCTGGCTCACAGGTAGTTGGGGAGCTGCTCCTGGGGGGTTCTTTTTCAGCATTGGACACTCATTTTTCCAGTGTCCCTTTTTCTCGCACAAAGCACATTGATCTTTATCCAGAGGAGAAGCAGCACTCCTTTTCAACCCCTTAGATGACTTCTCACGATCACCCCTCTTATGTTGGCATTTGACCTTGTCTTTTGGGTCTCTGTTATGATATACCATTCAAGCCACATCTAACAATTTGCCTATATCATTCCTCTCATTTATCTTTTGCAGCTTTTTCCTTATATTGTCTGAAGATTGACCTAAAAAAAGGTAGACTAGGTGAGCCTTTCCTTCAGTTGACTGGAGATCTATATTTGTGTATTTGCCTGCAGTCTCTCTTAGCCTGTTCAAAAATTCTGTTGGGGATTCATTCTCATCTTGTTTTACTTTGTATAATTTAGACCAATTTATAGCTTTGGGAGTAGCATGTTTCATCCCATAAATCACCTATTCTGATAACATTTAAACTTTGCCATGGGTTCTGGGACATTTGGATCCCATTTTGGATCATCTGAAGGGAAGACTTTGTCTCCATTTTGAGACAAATTTTAGAGAGGACTCTCTGGACTGAGTCCTCCTCTCTAAAAGGGTTCCAAAAATCCCCTTTCCACTAATAGGGAATAAATACTAATAGATAAAAGTGAAAAAGAAATGGTTTATTAACAAACAGAATGCCCACCCACAAGGCAGGGAAAAAAGTAAATAATTGTTAAGCACTAAACCATCAGAACCCACTTCCCCACACACACACAGAGAAACAAAAACCCAAAAAGTGTCCAGAGAGTGGGGTCAGTGCAGGAGGAATGCACCTTTCCCAACACGAGGTCCAAAATGGCACCGGCTTTCCACGCTGAGGGCAGCAGACCTCCCCCATGGAGCAGTCCAGCAGCAGAGAAAAATCCCAGTGGCTACCTGGTGTCGACCTCCTGTGTCCATGGCAGTCACGGCAGATGAAACAGCTGGGCTGGAGCCTTTTGGTGTGCTCTTCTCTCCCTGGGACTTGGGGGGTGGTGCGGAGCAGCTCCACTCCCAGCAATCCCGCTCCCGCCAATGTCAGAGCAGCAGCCCATTCAGTTCAGCTCTCAGCAGTTAAAAGATGCTACTCCAGTTTCTCCAGGTGAGGGAAAGGAAAAGTTTTTTGCCTGGGCCACTCAGAGAAACCACGCTGCACTGAGCCGCCAGAAACCTGGGCAGTGAGCTGGATTATAGTGTAGGAAAGCAACCAAGTGCTCCTGGCAAAATGCCAACTGTTCTCTGTTTCCACCCGGGCACAGACCGACCCATCCCCAGCTAAGAGACTAAGTAACAATGTAGCAGTACTCTGGCGGGGAACACAGACTTCAGCACACATAGTCCTGCTGCCCCAATCCTCGAACCAGAAAAGAGAGAGCAACTCCTGGCCCCCCCTGAACTGGAAGAGAGAGAGAGAGCAACTCCCGGCCCCGCCCCCACCAGGATCCCGGCCGGGCTCATGCAATACCCCCAAGCTGGGGAGGGGGATGTAGAAAGAGAAAATAATAACAATTTTTTGGGCATAACCTGGATGTGGGATAATGATCCCCAAAACACTTCACCAACTGTCTCATGAATAACTCCACTTAATATTTGTGTGTGTATGGCAGACCTAATAGCCCTTTTAACCATCTCTCTTTTGGTTTCATCAAGCAATGTGTTCATCATACTACCCAGGTCACCCTAATCTGGATTCTGTGATTTAATTGCTTGCTCTACAAGACTAGCCATCCTTTGTGGATGTGGCGAGGCAGTTCACTCCCCCCGCCCCCCCTTCCTCCTCAGGTGAAGAAGGTTATCTGCTGTTTGCATAAATCAGGTAATCTCCCCTTTCTAGCTCAGCCGTGTGAGACATTCAGACACCTGAATGTTGACATAATTCGATTAGAATAAACAGCTGCTGTGAAGAGGGATTATGCTGGAATTTTGTGACTCACAGACACTAAAACTTTGCAAGTATAAAAGATTTACCATAGCTCTCACAAACTAGAGAGAACCTTCTACACACCCCAAAGTGTGTAAGAGGGAAAAGCCCTCAAGTCCTGGGATGCCGGCTTGAGTACTTCTCTTCTAGAAGTTGGGTGAAAGAAGCCTCAGCACACCACACCATAGTAATTCGGTCTGGTAAGTCATATGGGCTTCTAAGTTGTACTTTTCCTTGGCTAGCTATAATATTGGTACCTATATTGTGCACTGTATATTTATATTGTAACTTACTAGTAATATTTCTTTTGGGTTAACCTGTGTAGTTAGTAATTTGTGTGGCCAGCATATTACTCATGGTGATAGTGTCTTACTAGTGTTTTCTCTTGTCTTACTTGTGTAGTAAGTAGTCTGTTTAGAACCTTATGTCTGTTGTTTCTGTGTCTATTCAATAAATAATCCATTTGTAATAGACCTGATCAGCCATCATTAAGAACCTGCAAATGAGAGTGATTTTACTTTGTGCTAAGGTGCAGGCCACCTTAGTAGAACTGCTATCTACTGCCACAAATCTGAGCAGAGACAAAAGCCTGGTTTAAACTCTTATCACATTCGTTACAGTGGATCTTCTTTATACTTCCCAACTGAGGTCTTCCACTGCTGCAGCTCCATTAGGGAAAAGGGTACCTTGATATACACAGGACCCTGATTACCGACTAGTAGATCTAGTCCGTTTAGCTATAGGGCTGGATGCTTCTATAGCTTCCAGTGCCACCTTTCCCCTTCTCCTCTTGGACAGAGCAGAAGCTCTTTCCTCAGTTTCCTCCTCAGAGGAAGTGTCTGAGTCTGTGCTGTCCGGTTCGCTTTTAATTGCGGCTATTCCGCTGGTGCTGGGGGTTTCATCAGCCAGACAGGGGTCGTTAGACCCCTTCTTCACCTCAGCGCCAGCCATGCGGCGTCTCTGGGACAGGCCGGCCCCCGCCCTCTGCTCAGCAGGTGTGCAGGCGCCGGGTGGTACGCCCATCCCTACGCAGGCAGCGGCCTGGTATAGGGGAACACTGTTCCCATGGAAACCCGGGCACGTGCAGTTTCCATGGAAACCCGAGCATGCGCCGTTTTGATGGAACAGTGCTCCAGCACAATCAAAGTGGGAGGTCTTTTCCCCGCCCGCTCTATAGGAGGCTCTGCCCCCGGCTCTGCCCACAAGGGTGGTGCTATCTTCTCCTAAGGCAGTGACATCAGCTGCAGCCCCTCCCACCAGGGTGGTTCTGCGGGAGGCATTCCCTTGCCTCCCAACTCCGCCCCCAAGGGCGGTGCAGTTGGGTGCTGGGACGTGCTCCCCACCCTCTCCGACCCCAGAAGACCTGGGAGCGGCGACGACGGCGGCAGCGGAGGGAGGGCCGCTCCAGCCTGCTCCACCGGCTCCAGCGGGGGCAGTGGCGGCCAGGGAATGTCCTCCCCTGCCCCTCGTTCGTCCTTAACAGGCGGAGGCAGCGGGAGAACTGTGCCCCCCCTTTCCCCGGACGGGTGCGGAGCAGGCGGAAGCAGAGGGGGAGGTGGCAGAAACGGACAGGGAGGGGGCAGCGGAGACGGAGAGGCCACCTGCCCCCCTGCCCCCCTGCCCCCCCTCTGATAGAAGGTGCCACAAGGTCTTCATCTGCCATATCTGACTCATTAACACTGATTGGGGTAGCAGGAGACTCTTTCTTTTAATCCTTCCTTCCCTTCCCTCTTAAAACCATTGATGTCTATATAACCTATGTCAAAGTTACAAGATGCTTATATAACCTGAATTATAACTTTCTATCTGAATTATAACTTTTTATACCTGTATAACCTGAATATACCTATATAACCTAAATATACCTATATACCTAAATAACCTCAATTAGCTTTTTATACCTATATCATAACTTTCTATACAATGTAATAGTCAGTATGTAATTAATTAGTTGCTTAGTGCTTAAATAAGCAGAAACTCACCAGATGGATAGTTTCAAGATAGTCAAGTATAGCTATACTAGAAAGCTACAGGATGTACTGATGAAAAGCTGGCAGAGATAAAGCCAATTATCCACAAAGTGAAAGAATTCAGACTGGTTGGATCCAAAAAGGACTATTTCATCATAACTGCGCATGCTCTGAAGACAAAGTTGAAAAGTTCAGGTGCAAGGAAGACCTTGAGCCTTCATCAGAGAAGACCCCCAAGACCACCTAAATTGGGGAGGTGCAAGTGCAGTGAAAAAGAACTATTTATGGCCATGCCATAAAAGTATAAATTATTTCTGGCACATATGTGATGATGTTGTAATGACGTAATGATATTCAGCAGTACCTACTGTATAAATAAGCTACGACACATGACAAAGGTGGGTGAGTTAGGTGGAAATATCCCCCTCACCACCAGTGCTGTAATAAACAAATACCTGCTCAATAGACACCAGTCTATTGGGTTTTATCTTTGGCCTATCTTTTCAGGCATCACCATGACAAGCTTTTTTTTTTGTTTTTGCAAACCTGGTCAGTTTGAAAGAAACATGAAAACCTCTGCATATTTTAGTTCCTCCCAACGTTCTTCCTGACGGAGTCGGGATATTAATTTTGATATCAATTGACTCTCTATGCTGCCAAATTGAGGCCAGGTCTCTCCAGTATCCAATTTGTGTATAGGCCACACCTGCGTAGATAGCCTAATTAGTTCTCCTTTCATAAGAGAGGTCCTTTTGCCTGTCAGTGTCTGCCAGTGCTTCAATACTAGATCTAACGGGGAATTTTGGGGTATTTCTATCTCCTTTTCACACGAGAATCTGCAAACCATGTTTCCCTTTCTACAAACAGAAAATGTTGCAGAAAAAACCCCAAACCGATAGCCAAGCAGAAATTAAACCGAGAACGTTGCGTATTTCTAAAGTCAGCGACCTGCTCTGTGAGCTACTCTGGCAACAGATAAGAGCAAAAGAAGCCTATACACTAAAAGGGCAGAGAAAGAGAGAAGCGCACGAATAGATCTCTGCAAAAATTCAAACTCACAACCTTAGCACTCACAGGCTAGCACTTAGCACTTTATACCACCGCTGGCCTTAGGCCAAGGCCCGCCACTGCAGTACTAAGGCTATGTTAGGGAAGGGCGTCCCTCCCCACTTTCCAAACCGATACGGCTAGCAGCTGCCAGGCTGTTTCACTGCAGGAAGTGGGGAAACAACAAGCAAACGAAACCCCCCTGTGGGCCCCCCGGCCCTTTCCACGTGCTGAACAAAAAAATCACAGGAGATCTCAACACCAAAACCCAAATGCTAGCAACAAAACACAGCTTTTTCAGTTGTTCAGTTACCTCTTGCTTCTGTGTTGGATTCTGGGACCCCCTGTGTTCTCGGACCACTGCTGAGAGCCCCCGTAGAAACGCCGGCAGAGAGGGGTCTGCGGGATATCACTCGATCTGGGAAGATGTTCTCAGGGGTCTCTTGTCCTGTCTGGGTGTCACCACGTAACTGTTGCCTTTTGCCACCTAAAAATCAGAAGCTGGACGATTTTAAGGGGATAAAGAAAGCGGTTACCTTTATTGAAGGCCTCCAGGCACATTTATGGTCAAGATATACATCCAAAAATGCACACAAGATGTAGACCAAAAAAATGTGTGCCTAATACAGGACTCCAACACTTGTATAGGTTTAACAAATTTGCACATTCAACCCCAATCTCCCAATTAGAGGCTTAGATTTGCACACCCCGGTTTGGTCGCCCACTAAGACCCCCCCAACTTCTAGCTCTACTGTTGTTTATAGTTTTAGGAGACATGGGATAGTGAAATGTTCGTGGTTCCCAGAGGAGCAAGGATGATAAGGTGTTTATGAGACATGGGGTCCTTGGATCTAAAAAGGGACAAGATTACGGAAGGATTTTAGGAATGTTTTCTGTCTAACGGAATAGGGAAACTACTAAGCTAAGAATCTATATAGTTGTATGTTGTAAATTATATAAAAATAAATAAGCTGGAGGGCTTGGCTCCAGGGCGCCGGGCCGTGCTCCTCACCGACGCTGGGACCTTAACCCGAGGGGCTTTGCTACCCCACCGGGAGGGGGTGGTTGTCTCACCCAGAGGTTGTCCCACTCAGCAGGAGTCTGTCGCCGGACGCCGATGAAAGACAGGAGCCAGAGGCGAGAGGTGAAGGGCAAAGGGAGTGGGGTTTCCCAGCTCTCTCCTTTAT
>JACAXG010000385.1:64069-75504 GCA_018881555.1 Amblyornis subalaris
TCGTGGTCCTCTCGCTTTTCCCTCTGATGGTCTCCAATTCACCCCAGGAGCACCACTCCTTAAAACAGGAGTGTGCTACCACTGGGGGAAGCGGCAGCAGCAAGGTCCTCCGGTTGTCGTGGACTTGCTTCCCCAAGTGTCCAAGGTCCAAGAGACCAAAAGTCCCCTCGGTTTTTACAAACCGGAGATCTTCAGGTCCCCTGTTCGGGGCACCACTTGTTGTAAATTATACAAAAATAAATAAGCCGGAGGGCTTGGCTCCAGGGCGCCGGGCCGTGCTCCTCACCGACGCTGGGACCTTAACCCGAGGGGCTTTGCTACCCCACCGGGAGGGGGTGGTTGTCTCACCCAGAGGTTGTCCCACTCAGCAGGAGTCTGTCGCCGGACGCCGATGAAAGACAGGAGCCAGAGGCGAGAGGTGAAGGGCAAAGGGAGTGGGGTTTCCCAGCTCTCTCCTTTATTAGGGAGGGAACAAAGGAACAGGGATCCAGGCAGGAGAGAGCCTGAAGGAGAATTCCCTGGAGCTCAGGGTAGCATCAGCTTATAAGGGAAGACCAAAGGGGAGGAGTAAAGGGGTAACAACCAATGGGAAGTAGGGTAAGGGGAGGATCTGAGGGTACAACAACAAATCAGAGCAATAAGGGGGTGGATACAAAAGACTTCAACCAATGGGGCGTCGAGTATAACAACTTTCCAGAACAGGGGGTAGGACTTAACTCAAAACTGACAGTTCTGCCCTTGCTCTAATGCACTCGCAAGGGGAGAGAGAGAGGGGGTGGGGATCAGACGTCCATCTCATCCTCCGACTCCTCCTCCTCCGGGAAGGAGGGCTCCACATCGGAGGTGATGTCATCAAAGCTGGCCATAGCCACTTGTGGAGAATCACCCACCACAGTTATACAATAAAAGGCTACAGGGCTACTAATATATAAAAAATATAAAAGCAAAAATCTCTTTGGCATCAAACCCAGCAAATAATTTATGTTTTCCCATGTACCTGACTCACTGGGCAGGAGGAGGGAGAAAGGATGGATGGGGAACTCAGGTCATAAGGACCATATCTTGCTGACTGAGAAGGGGAAACCATCACAACATCAAGGCAAATGGTTCAAATGTGTTGCCACTGTGAGGCCTATAAGCACATGACACTGGCAAGAATTGCAGCTTCTCAGGCCAGCAATTGGGGAAAGCTGAACATTTTCTCAAAGTTTTCCTGTTTTACCATTGGTTTTGTGTGTTTGTAACATAAATGGATGGCAGAATTGCTAACCACAGTCAGTTTAAAGTTAGGAGTCAGTTTTGAATACATCAGTAATTTGTCTTAAAAAGAAAATTTAAAGGTATGGGATTTTTTTAGTTTCACTGTAGATACCATTAAAAGCAACTAGGGATATGTTTTATGCCTTTTTTTCCCCTCCACAGCAATAAGGCAGAATCTTTTCTTTCTTTGCAATGAAAGCTGCAACCTTTATTTATTTACAAGATTTAGCATCAAGGACTTTCAGAAAAAAAACATGATGTATAATGGGACTCATAAAATCTCAAATGCTGCCAATGCATATATAATCTGATAATCCTTTTGCAGCCTGGTCATCAAAGACAGTAAAATTTTTAGTGTGTTCAAACTTGAATCTTCCTGATTTTTCAATTTACTTGATAATATATTTGTAAAAGCAAGGGACCAGATTTTTGTTTTGGTTCACAAAATAGAGTACAGCCCACAGCTGTGCCACAGATGTGCTACAGCCACACAAATAAAAACGTACTTCCTTGTTTGGGAGGAACATCATGGCTTTTTGAAGATAACTATTATGTGAAAAAGGGAAAGGGGTTAATATCTTTTCCAATAAATGCATTAAATACCATTTTATGAGCTTTCCTTTTAAACTTTGCTTTTTGTAAATCAAAATGATGCTTCTTTACTAATAGTTACTTCCAAGCTAATTATTTTCATTCTATGAAATTCAAAATGCTATTTAGAGAGGAAAAAACACCCTACTGTGGCCTGTTTCCTGTAGGTTGATGGGGGCCTCTAGGCAATCAAACTAATCAGAGCACTGTCTCAGGGTAAATATGATCCCCGCTGAGCTCTTCACATCATATTTGAAAGTTTTGCACATTTTATATAAAAGGTGAGAGGCACAAGCATGCAAGAATCCAAAGTATGCAAGAAAGGAGAAAAGCTGGGGGTACAAATCTCTTTCCACTACAGACCTGCAGTGGGATTTTATGGTAGTGTCTGTGCTTATATCTTTCTTCTGCTGCTGAAGAGAGATAGCAGTACATCCTTTCTGGACCCCTTTGTCTGTTCAGTCTATTTAGACATAAGTGCTCAGTGGCAGAGCAGCACCATGCAACAATGAACCCAAATCTGCTGAAGCTCAGTGCTGCTGTGATAATACAAAGGATGAAGAAAAAAGTGCAGCATTTATAGGCAGCAGGTGAACATGATTAGGCAAGACCACCTCAGATGAAACCTTTCTGACTGGCTAACTACCAGGGTGATGGGTGAAAAGTATATATAGTCTGTTTGATGTTTTTCAAAGCAGAGATGGCTTTAGAAGTCACACATTGACATTGATAAGATTTGTCAGGGATCACAGCTGAGCCAGAGCTCCTTGCATCAACGCTAATGGATGAAAGATTTCAGAATCCTATACACAGCTCTTAAAACCTCAGTGTGTGCATGCATCACAAAAAAATCATAAAATCAGAGCATCATTAAGGTTGGAAAAAACCTCCAAGATCATCAAGTCCAAAATTTGACTGAATACCACCGTGCCCACTAAACCATATCCCAAAGTGCCACATCAATTTGTTTTTTGAACACTTCAAGGGATGGTGATTCCACAACTTCCCTGGGGAGCTGTCCTGGTTTGAAAGACAGGTGTCTGTCAAGGAAGGTGGGAACCTTCCTGGAATAGAAAGGATTATTATTATTATAATAACTCCAAATATTATTACAATAACTCCAAACTATTATACCCTTAAAATTACGGGGCTTTCAGGCAAAGATATGGAAAAAGGAATAACAGTTCTTTACTTGGATATATATATAAAATGAGGTAAAAAAATAGTAACAATAAGAAAACAAGGAAAAACCCAATAACAGCCTTTTCTCACCTATTGAGCAATGTCCCTTTTTGGTGTAGTTATGACCACAACCTGAATATGGGATAACAATCCCCAAGACAGTAGCCTCTTCCAAAGCGTAACCATTCTTTCAGTGAAGAAATTTTTCCTAATATCCAACCTGAACCTCCCTTGGTGCAACTTCAGGCCATTTCTCCTTGTCCTATTGCTTGTTGCCTGGGAGAAGAGACTGACACCTACCTCGCCAAAACCTTATTTCAGGTAGTTGTAGAGAGTGATAAGGTCACCCTTGAGCCTTCTTTTCTCCAGACTAAACAACCCCAGTACCCTTGTCACCGAAAATCGTGAATAAAACTCTCTAACACTCTTCATAGTATTGGAAAGCAGGCATAACTTTATTTTTGGCACCAGGCATGCAGGGGGATATCTCCTCCTATCACACGTGCCACACCCTCAAATTAGCAGTTTATTTATGGTATAAAGATACACATGTTCAACATTGTCGTGAGTTGGCCTTGACTGGGCTCCAGGTGCCCACCAAGACACTCTATCACTCCCTTTCCCAGCGGGACAGGGGAGAGAAAATAAGATGGAAAATAACTCATAGGTTGAGATAAGGCAGTTTACTAAAGCAAACAAAAAGAAAAGCGAAAGTTTGCGCTTGCATAAGCAAAGGGAAAAGTTAATCTCTACTTCCTATCAGCGAGCAATGTTCAGACACTTCGTGCGAAGCAGGGCTTCAGCACACAGAGTGATTGCTCAGGAAGGCAAACATTGTAGAATAACAAATGCCCCCCCACTCCTCCTCTCTCCCTTAGTTTTTATATCAGGGCTGTCGTCATATGGTATGGAATATCCCTTTGGTTAATTTGGGTCAGCTGGCCTGGTTGTGTCCCCTCCCAGGATCTTGCCCACTCCCAGCCCCTTGATGGGGGGGAATGTTAGAGAGACAGTGCTGCTCAGTGGTGATAACACTGGTGTGTTATCAATACCCAGCTACCAATGCAGAGCACAGCACTGGGAGGGCTGCTAAGGAAAAATGAACTCTATCTCAGTAAAATCAAATACAATCTCCACCCCTTATTCCATACCATTTGCATCATACTCAGATCCCACATAATTTATATATTTTCTAACTGTTCCATTGTATTTATTTCTCATTAATGGAATCCCTTTTTACCCACACATACAACTAAAACTACATCCTTAAACCATCTCTATACAAAACATACATTTTCATTAACTACTATCTCCCATCCTTTCAAAGATAGATAGTATTTTGCCATTTCATGGGTTTCCTCTACCCCTCCAAATCCATGACTTGGGCTCCATTCCCTCAGGATGAGTGGTCAGGACAAGAGAAGCAGCACACTTGATCGTTGAGCACCGACACTGGCCCAGCTTGGATCACCATCGCAATTCTCCTTGCTCCTCGCAGAATTAATTCTTCATCAGTTCATGTCATTCCTGCTGCTTCCTGCAACATACAACTTACACCACAGATAATTTTCCCCCCAAGGTTAAATCTCCTTGAGGAACACACCAGGTGTCCCCATCCTTCCACATTACCCAATGTCTTGGGGATTGTTATCTCATATTCAGGTTGTGACCAAAAATCGTTACTGTTTCTGTTTGTTCCCCCTCCCCCTTTCTGGCTCGGGGGTATCGCGATGTTTGTGAGCCTGCCCGGGATCCTGGTGGGGGCAGGGCCGGAAGATGCTCTCTCTTCCAGTCCGGGGATTGGAGCAGCAGCACCGCGTGTGCCAAGGTGTGTGTGTATCGAGCCTGGGGTACTGCTACATTGTGACTTAGTCTCTTAGCTGGGGGTGGGTCGGTCTGTGTCCGGTTGGGAACAGAGAACAGTCGGCGTTTTGCCAGGAGCAGTCGGCTGCTCTGCTACACTGTAGCTCATAGCTTGGCTCACTGGCTTGGGTCCGCCTGCCCCATTTTTTTTTTCTGCTGCCGCAGCTGTTCCCATGCTGAGCTCCAGGACTGGGGCTGCTTCCCGCCAGCCCCCTGCCCTGCCACGTGTTGCCGCGGCTGCTCCTGTCTGAAGCCCGGTACCGGGGCTGCCTCCCGCCAAGCTCCTGCCCTCCGCATGTTACCGTGGCTACCCCTGTGTGTTGGGCTCTGAGACTGTGATCTGCTGCAGTTTCTGCACGAGGGAAGCTGTCTCCTCTTTTTCCCTGTGCCCAAGCTGCCATTAGCCATGTGGAGAGGTCGCTGCGCTCATGCCACAGCGCCCCCTGCAGCTGAGGGGAGCCATCGCACCTGCCCTGCCTCACCGGGGCCTGGCACTGCCCCCTGCCGGCTTTGAGAGAGTTACTGCAGCCGTCGCCTCACTGGGAACCAACAGTATGCCCTGTCGGTTGTGGTCATAACTACACCAAAAAGGCACATTGCTCAACAGGTGAAAAAAGGCTGTTATTGGATTTTCCGTTTTCTTATTGTTGCTGTTTTTCTGTCTTGTGATATATATCCAAGTAAAGAACTTTTATTTATTTTTCTGTATCTTTCCCTGAAAGCCCCGTAATTTCAAGGTTATAATAATTTGGATGGAGGGGGTCATCTTTTCCATTCCAGGAAGGTTCCAGCCTTCCTTGGTAGACACCAGTCTTTTAAACCAGGACACCCACCAAGTACACCCAGGTCCTCGGACAAAGACAATCCCACAAATGGGTTTGCCTTTTCCCATGGGAGGAGAAATCCACATGGACTTCCCCAGATACATCTCTATGTGCAATGTAGGGACCTTATCTCCTCCCAAAGTGTATAGGGGTTTTGTTTGGTCAGGACTAGGCAGTTGGCAGATCCCCTAGTGTTGACCAGCCAAATGGCTTCTGCTAAATTCGCATCCCAATGCTGCTGTGCCCCATTACCTAATGCTCTTAACATAGTCTTCAGGAGTCCATTATACCTCTCAATCTTCCCAGAGGCCTGTGGGTGATAAGGGATGTGATATATCCAGTCAATACCATGTTTCTTTGCTCAAGAGTTTATGAGGTTATTTTGAAAGTGACTCCCATTGTCTGATTCAATTCTTTCTGGGGGCACCATGTCACCACAAAATGTGCCTCTCAAGGCTTAAGATGGTATTTTGAGCAGTGGCATGGTTTACAGGGTATGTTTCCAGCCAACCAGTTGTTGCCTCTACCATGGTGAGGATGTAGCTCTTGCCTTGCTGTGTTCATGGCAGTGGTCCAATGTAGTCAATATGCCAGGCTTCACCTAACCTGTGTGATAGCCTCCATGGTAAGGTCCACTCCTCAATCACGAGCTCATCTGTATGTTGCATCCCTTCCTAGATGCCCTGGTGTTTCATGGGCCCATCGGGGTATAAATAGCTCACCCTTTCACTCCCAGTCTAGGTCTACCTGAGCTATTCCAATCTTGGCAGCCTTATCTATCCGTTCATTGTTCTGATGTTCTTCAATGGCACGGCTTTTGGGCACGTGAGCATCTACATGACATACCTTCAGACTCATGTTTTCTACCTGCGCAGTGATGTTCTGCCACAATGCAGCAGCCCAGGTGGGTTTACCCCTGTGTTGCCAATTGTTCTTCCATTGCTGTAGCCACCCCCATAGGGCATTAACCACCATCCGGGCATCAGTGTAGAGTACCAGCCACTTTTCTTGTTCAGCAATCTCTAGGGCTAGTTGGATGGCTTTCACTTCTGCAAATTGGCTTGACTGGCCTTCCCCTACAGCAGCCTCAATGACTCATCATGTGGGACTCCAAATAGCAGTTTTCCACCTCCGATGGTTTCCTATCACATGTAAGGATCCATCAGTAAACAGAGCATAGCCCCATTTGTTTTCTGGTCACTCATTATATGGTAGTGCTTCTTGGGCACGAGTTACCTTCTCAGGCAATGCTCCAAAATCTCTGGCTTCCGGCTTCTGGCTAGTCCATAACCTCTTTCAGGATTCCTGGGAAATTGGGTTTTTCCAGTCCAGGTTGTTGTGTAATCAATGCTACCCACTTACTCCATGTAGCGCTGACTGCATGATGTGTCGAGGGGATGTTTCCTCTGAACATCCATTGTAGCACGGGCAATTGTGGTGCCAAGAGCAGACATGCTTCTGTCCCAACAACTTCTGAGGTGACTTGAACCCCCTCATAGGCTGCTAATATCTCTTTCTCAGTTGGAGTACAGTGGGCTTCTGATCCTTGATGATCCTGGCTCCGAAATCCTAATGGTCGACCTCGGGTTTCTCCTGATGTCCTTTGCCAGAGGCTCCAGGTGAGACTGTGCTTCCCAGCTGCAATGTAGAGTATATTTTGCAAGGCTGATCCTGTCCAAATAGGCTCAAGTGCTACAGCATGAGCTATTTCTTGTTTGATCTGCTCAAAGGCCTGTTGCTCAAGGCCCCGCTAGAAATGCTTCTTCTTATGGGTCACTCAAAAGAGGGGGCTGTTTGGGGTTAGGGTTTTCTTTTTTTTCTCTTTTCTCTCGGGGAATTTTCTTCCCATTTGTTGACAGGGAGATGATGAATGGACAGTGATCAAGAGACAAAAGATGTGGCCAAGTACCTTGGCATACCATGGGAATGGTTCTCAGGGAGGCGGGGAAGCTGAGTGGTTTTGGCAGTGTCTTAGCTGGGGGTGGGTCAGTCTTTGCCCGGTTTTGGAGGGGAGATGGTTTATGGTGTTTGGAGCTGGGCTTCTGCCCAGAGGACTCGCTGGTACTACTGAACTTGCTGCTTCCCCTTACCGCTGGTGAACCACTGCTTACAAGAGCGGCCGGTGGACTGGGACTTTTCAACACCTGCCCTTTCTGGAAGAGACCCTCACCATCTGCGTGAGTGCCTTAGGGGAAAACCGGGCCCCCACCTCCTCCCTCTCTCTGGAGGGAACAGCTCCTGGCTGCTTACTGGAACCTCGGCTGCTGCTGACATCACCAGGATACCACACGGACACGAGAGCCAGAGGAAAACCGAACTCCCTCCCCTCCACCTTCTCTCTCTCTCCCCGAGGCCGCCATCACATCTTCTGCCCTCTGAAGCCACCTGAGGCAACAGCACCTCCTACCAGTTGTGATTGTAACTACATGAAAAGGGAAATTGCTTGATGTGAAGGAAAAGGCTGTTATTGGGTTTCTGGTTTTTTGTTTTTGCTGTTGTTTGTTGTTGTCTGTCTTGTTATAGATATCCTGGTAAAGAACTGTTATTCCTTTTCCCATATCTTTGCCTGAAAGCCCCATAATTTCAAGGTTATAATAATTTGGAGGGAGGGGGATCGTCTTTTCCATTCCAGGAAGGTTCCCTCCTTTCTTGGCAGACATCTGTCTTTTAAACCAGCTCACAAGCTGGCTATAACCTGGAATATGCATTCTCCAGAACCCCACAAGGCCTAGGAAAGCTTGTGTTTCCTTCTTGTTAGCTGGTGGAGACATAGGTGCTATTTTGTTAACCACCTCCATAGGCATATGACGGTGTCCATCCTACCACTTTATTCCCAAGAACTGGATCTCCTGTGCAGGTCCCTTTACCTTACTTTGTTTTATAGCAAGACCAGCTTTCAGAAGAATTTGGATAATTTTCTTCCCTTCCTCAAAAACTTCTGCTGTATTGCCCAACACAATGATGTCATCAATATATTGTAGGTGTTCTGGAACTCCATCCTGTTCCAGTGCAGTCTGGATCAGTCCATGGCAGATGGTTGGGCTGTGTTTCCACCCCTGGGGCAGTTGGTTCCAGGTGTACTGGATACCCCTCCAAGTGAAAGCAAACTGTGGCCTGCACTCTGCTGCCAGAGGGATTGAAAAAAATGCATTAGCAATATCAGTTGTGGCACCACTGAGCTGCCTTTGAATCCAACTCATATTGACATTGCAACGTCTGGTACAGCAACACTCAGAGGTGCTGTGACTTCATTCAGGCACCGATAGTCTATTGTAAGCATCCATTCCACATTAGACTTTTGCACTGGCCATATGGGGCTGTTAAAGGGTGAGCGGGTCTTGCTGATCACTCCTTGGCTCTCCAGTTGACGAATTAGTTCATGGATGGGAGTTACAGTGTCTTGGTTGGTGCGATATTGCCGCCAATGCACTGTCCTGGTAGCAATTGGTACTTGCTGATCTTCAACCTGCAGCAATCCTACAATGAAGGGATCTTCTGAGAGGCCAGGCAGGGTGGATAATTGTTTGATCTCTGTTTTCAGTGTAGCTACATGAAAAGCCCATCGATACCTTTTTGGATCCTTGAAGTACCCTCTCCTGAGGTAGTCCATGCCAAGAATACAAGGGCCCTCTGCGCCAGTCACAATGGGGTGCTTTTCCCACTTCTCCCGTTAAACTCACCTCAGCCTCTAATACAGAGAACTCCTGGCATCGCCGTCACTCCAGAGATCCAGATGGGTTCTGCACTCCTGTTCTTTGATGGCATCATGTACAAAGTGCACCAGTATCTACTAAAGCTTTATACTTCTGTGGATCTGATGTACCAGGCCATCGAATCCACACAGTCCAGTATGCCTGATCATCCCTTTTCTCCTCCTGGCCAATGGCAGGGACCCTCTATTCCTGTTCCACGGTCAGAGTATTCACTGTCTGACCTTTGTGATGCCAGATCAGAAGTCCCTTCACCAGGGTTAAAGGAAGTGATTTCAATTCTTTTATGTCTGGGAGGATGCTGATTGCCTTCTTGTGTCTCTGTGGCAACTACACTGACAGCCATTTTGGATGACCCCTTCTTAACAGCTCTCCTCCCTCTCAGTTCAAGGACATGGGCTTCCAGCTTAAAGGTGGGTTCACCATCCCACTTCCTCACGTCCTCCCCTGGTCACGCAGAAAGAACCAGAGTTCACCATGTGGCCTGCGCTTGGGGCTTCCCTTCCCTCTGACTGGGGCAGAAGACTGATCTCTTGGGCTGCCCCTGAAAGCTGGGGTGCTGGCTCATAAGGATGTGGAAGTACCCAAAGTTTCTTCTACATTTCAGAGCCAGGAGGACACCATCTTTACATTTGGTGTGTCCATTTGCAGGTAAGATGATACCAAGCTGCTGGAATATGATGCAGGGGCACTTTGAACCACCTTCCTCCACATGGCCAATGTGCAAGGGGCATCCTCTGGATCTTTAGGGACCCTAGCACTTTTTAGATCACTATAAGCTGAAGGAAATAGAGAAGTCAAAGTTAACAGTGCCTTTGATTTACAACCTTGGAAGCAGTTAGGGTTAGCTTAATTAGCAGTGATTTATAACTCTAAGCAGGAGAGTTACAAATTTGTGTTTTCATAGTAACAAGCAAAAAGCACATTTTTGAGTGGTTTTGGTGAAGTTTTAACTTTATACTTTAAAGTTAAGTTAGAGTTTAAGTTAAGAATTTAGGTGTTACAATAGATGTTACAATAGAAGTATCTATGAGTACGTGACATAATGAGTGATTGGTGGAAATACTACCGCATTGCAGGTGGCAAGTCCAGCTAAGATAGGTCAAAAAGTCAAAACAATAGTCATCTCAGTAACCTATTGGTCTAAAACATTATAAATTCTTGTTCAATGCTGAATCCTGTGACATTCGCCATTTTGCAATGTGTTGTTAAAATCTCACGCCAGATGGAACTGATGCCTGGTTTGTTGTTTTAACAATAAATTGTTAAAGTTTCTATTGTCCAACCTCTCTAATTGATAAGAAGTCCGACGCGGGGCCAGGAGTGTCGAAGAAGCACTCCTGTAGTACGATTTAAGAAGATTATTGGAACCTACAATAAGCAATTTCCAGCACTGCTAATTCTCTCAAGTACTGGATATCTTCGTCTGCAGTGGTCCACTTTCCTGGGGAGTTTACAAGATCTTCCTTAAATGGATATCTTGCCCTCATGCTTGAGAGAAGCTGTTTCCGAAGGCTGCAAATTGCTCCTTCTTTTCCAATTCCTCTTTCAATTTCCTGATCTTTAGCACGAGATCCCAGCTGTTGGGCTTCATGACCTTCTAACTGCTGACTGTCGGCCCCATTATCCCAGCATCAAAGCAGACAGGCAGAAATCCACTCACCTGGCTGACAGCTGTAATCTTTTTGCAATTTCTACAGTTCTGATGAGGTCAGGAACTGAGTAATTTCGGTTTCCTCTTTGGTTTGCCTCACTCCTTTTGATTTATTTTTTGAAGGACTTGTCTCTTGTTCTAACCCCTCTTGTTCTAACTCCTCCTTTCCTGCTGTTACTTCCTCTTCTTCTTCTTCTTCTTCTTCTTCTTCTTCTTCTTCTTCTTCCTCTTCTTCTTCTTCTTCTTCTTCTTCTTCCTCTTCTTCTTCTTCTTCTTCTTCTTCTTCCTCTTCTTCTTCCTCTTCTTCCTCTTCTTCTTCTTCTTCTTCTTCCTCTTCTTCTTCTTCTTCTT